>CM046854.1:70961698-71003465 GCA_025617745.1 Heliocidaris erythrogramma
AAGAGAACGATTGGAACTGTAGCCCGTTATTGTTATTACAAGTCCCCCCCCCCCTGTCATAATACTGATACAGCAGATACAAAATAGAGCACATAGAGCCAGCTGTATACTAATGAACACACAAAGGTGCTGCAACTTAAGCTTATAAAGCTTGAGTATAGTCGTTTTTTAGTCTCTCTCTCTCGCCTTAACCCCCTCCCTTCCCTCTCGTTCCCTTGTGTTCATCTCCTTTTTCCCGTTTTCTTTAGTTTTTATGGCATTCTGATATCACATGATTCAAAGAGAAATAGAAAACGAAATTCCATATTATAATGGTCTCGGTCAAGCATTTGGACCTCGATTTCCCTTCCCACCTACCCCTGACAATTTTTTGTATGTCCTCCACCCTTTTTAATATCGACGAGGACACTGTGAAAAGATTACTCTTTGCATTTGTACTCATTTATGTATTTATTCATGCATTTCATAATGTCATAATACTGATACAGCAGATACAAAATAGAGCACATAGAGCCAGCTGTATACTAATGAACACACAAAGGTGCTGCAACGTAAGCTTATAAAGCTTGAGTATAGTCGTAACGCACAGTCATGGGCCTACATTATTTTTACTTATGCTACGATAGATTTCCTTGAAATGTTTGAGAACACGACGCCTTCGCGCGTCACTGTGAAGATCAAATTGCCGTTTCCCCCATTTTCCATTTTTACATGCAGGGGTACCGCAAATCATATTCGACTAGCTACAGTAACAAGGCTCATCACTGGGCATTCCGGCATACCTGCAGTCATTCCCCGGTACCAAAGAATATTTTTGCTCAAGGGGCAAATGATCTGGCCTCATCTAAGACCGGCGTCACCACCCTTCCGATGAAACTGTTACATCTATTGCATCCCACACATCTTTCTCAAGTGACCGTCAGCCAGTTAGTAGCAAAAAAATGGTTGATTTTCATTCCTCTACTGACAGCACGATGATCAAGATTGCCCTGTATGGTTCTAATTTCTGACGTCATTTTTCGACGTTATCGAGAAAGCGACATCACGACCAACGGAGCCACAGATCCTGTTTTATGTTGTATATAATATACGCTAGCTTTCTAACATTTATGACACATTCTCGTATTAACAGTTGTATCATGTCACAATTCATCTTACCAAGTTGAAAACCGATCCAATTAAGGTAGGGCACCGATATCTTTATTTCTATATCATGTTATACTATCCCGTAAGTACCACAGAATGGTAATCCAGAATTAGTTAACATAGTGCATGGTTACGTTGTTGCAGATTATGTAAGATGAAGTTCGTCATGGAGAGGTAGTTTGTGAAATTATAACTTGGTACTGTATCACATATTCAGTTTCACATTCTTAATGGTATAACTGTTCTTTTTAGCAAAAGTGGACCCGAAGGTTTTCCAGAGTTTTTGCTCATCGAGTTTTATCTCTGTTTTTTTACCCTGGGTCTACTTGTCGCAAAACGACTGTATTTTCCGAAATTCTTTTCCAAAGTTTTTATCAAAATTTTTGCGCTGTTTAGCCACCGTGCAAACCATATATTTTCATTTAGAACCACCCAAAAGCGTAGTTGATAGTATAATCCCCTTTTAAAACAAGTTTTTCTCTGTATCTTATTCATTGTTTAAATTTCAGCTTTACTTTATTCACAAATTATATGCATTTGATACATGTAAAATAATGTATATTTATCTTAATTTTTGTAAATGACGTAATCGAAAACATTGTCCTCATTAACTACAATCTCTTCAAAGGTCTTACTGTGCAACTACATCTAAGTCTAGCTAATTACTTTTATGTCCTTCGTTATATTTAACATTGTAAGCAAAAAAATAAAACATAAATAAATTGCGAGCGAGAGGAGCGACCACAATGCTCCCGAGTTGCTACTTGTTCAACAATTCCTGTTTTCCTATACATTGTTTTATTTCTGTCGGTAGAGGTAGATATAGAAAATAAATTAGCTTTCTAGCGGAACGAAGAAGAGATAGAAAGATATATTAGTTATGTTTACACGTAGTACATAGCATCGATGCTTTGTAAGTCTCGAAACTATTCCATTGCGTTCAGACAGGCTATGATCGACTTGCTTCTATCACCCACTCGTGATTATTCATCGCTCACTCGCTGCCAAAACAATAATTACTGCGCCACACACGGTGACCCGAGTATAACTGGTATGGTCAAAAGTTTGTGCACAGGGGTCATATCATGCGAAGTTGCGAGTGAAGATAGGAGCGAGTGAAGCAGAGATTTCTTTCACATGACAAATAGTCACAAGCGCGGTGGGTGGTCTACCGCAAAGCATCGATGCTTTGTCGCTGGATCCTGAGAATTACTCCTGCCAAACTCGCTGCCAGAATAGTTTCGAAACCTAGCTCCAACTCGCTTCTATCTCGTGACTATCTGCGTTCAGACAGCGTTTGGTCTTAAAACTATCTGGTCATGACCAAAATAGTCTCGAAACCTAGATAGCTTCAAATAATGGTATCGCTCTACATGTGAACCCGCCTATTGTTTGCCTCTTGGGAAGAGATTGAGAATGTAGGTCTACTCTGTAACTTGCAAATACACTCTAATTTACGAAAAGGATGTGACTTGAATATAATTTTCCAAAGCTACACATTATGCATGATCTCATTCATCCAAATACTTCAGAAGTTTACTTCAGTCTTTGAAAAGAGAATGTTTTCAAGTTGTTGTAATAATGTTCAGGCTAAATGCTTATTTACAAGATAAAGTAATCTTATTGCAAAACGGATATCTTATATTGGTATGTGCACCTGTTGCACACAAGATAATGTTTATTCCTCTTGATGAATAGTCTTGGTATTTACTCTATGAATGCACATGGTCTTGGTGATTACCATAAACGTTTACAGGTGTTTGAATGGTTGCATCAGAGAAAAGCTAATATATATTTTTTTTTGCAAGAAACCCATTCAGCTCCAGAAACTGAATATAAATGGAAAGAAGAATGGCGTGAAGGTTCTGTATTTTTTCTCACATGGCAGCTCGAACAGCAGAGGTGTTTGTGTCTTGGTAAAAAGTGTTCATGATATTTCCATTGAAAAGGTCACATGTGATAACGACGGTAGATATTTACTATTAGACACTATTTTATATGGCCAGAAAATCACTCTAGTAAACATTTACGGTCCAAATGTTGATGATCCTTCTTTTTTTGATAGCATTTTTGTAACCCTACAACAATTTGACTGTGAATCAGTTATATTGGGTGGTGATTTTTTTTTGGATGTTACTAAAGACAAGAAAGGAGGTTGCATGGCAACCGATTTTAATTCTTTGAGAAGTGTACGAACAGGTATAGAAGAATATGATTTAGTTGATGTATGGAGAATGAGAAATCCTAATATACAAATGTTCACATGGCATTCACAAAAAGTATTTTGTCGCTTAGATTTCTTTTTAATTTTCAGCAATCTTTTGTCACAAACACCAAAAAAATTCTGACTGGCTTTAAGACTGATCACTCAGCTTTTGAGATAGAATTTGTTCCATTCAATGAACGTAGAGGTCGTGGGTTCTGGAAATTTAATGTATCACTCTTACAAGATGAGACATAATGTAGAACTGATACGTCAGCATATTGTAAAGGTTCAGAAAAATCATGTAGAAAATTTGGATCCCAACATGTTTTGGGATTATTTGAAATGTGAATTACGTTCAGTTACAATTACTTATTCAGTGAAAAAAGATTTTGACTGACAAAATAGCCGATTTGGAGGCTCGCTATTGTATAACTCAATCAGACACTCTCTCAAACGAAATTAAACAGTGTAGAGAAGAGTTAGAGTTGCTGTACAATAAAAGAACAGAAGGTAGTATTATTAGATCTCGCGCTCCATGGGTTGAATACGGGGAAAGAAACACAAGGTATTTCGTTAATTTAGAAAGAAGAAACCAATGGCAAAAAACAATTACAAAACTAATCGATGACAACGGACAATCCGTGACATCAAGCAAAAATATCTTGTCCACTGGCAAAAAATACTTTGAGAAAGCTTACTCAACTTGTCATCCGCCTATTCTGGATATCAATGATTTCTTATCGAATAATATAGAATGTCCAAGACTATCCGATAATTTGTGAATGTGAAGGTCTTATAACTTTACAAGAATATATTGATGCTCTCAAAACTACTGATGGTTTTCCGGTCGAATTTTACAAATTCTTTTTTAAAGCTATCGGCATTTTTAACTATTCATTTCAACATTGTTTAATGTCACATGATCAAAGAAGAGGGGTTATTTATCTCATTCCTAAAAGAATTTTAATCTTTAAGAATGAAAAAGGTTTTGCCGGCCATAATAAGTAACGAACAAACTGGATTTATACCGGGTAGATTTATTGGAGAAAATGTTAGATTAGCTTTGGGCACAATTGAATTCACAAATAAATATGATCAGCCTGGTTTGATGTTAATCGCAGATTTCGAAAAAGCATTCGATAAGATAGAGTGGTCTTTTGTACTGAAAACACTACGATTTTTTCAATTTTGGTATTGACTTGGTCAATTGGATTACAGTTTTATAATTATAAAGATGTATATTCGTGTGTGATTAACAATGGTTATGCCTCAGAATATTTTAAAGTTTCACGCGGTGTAAGGCAAGGTTGTCCGTTAAGTCCCCTCCTTTCATCATAGGTAGTGAAATATTGAGTCTCAAAATTAGAAAAGACCCCTTGATTAAAGGAATAAAAATAAACAACACAGAAATTAAATTTAATGCGTATGCAGATGATCCGGTATTATATCTTGAAGGTTGTAACGATCTGTTTAGAGTTCTTGACATTCTAGAAGGATTTAAACGTCTCTCTGGCTTAGCATTAAACAAAAATAAATCCAAGTTGCTAATTTTGGGTTATTATAAAGTTCACCCACCGGACATTACTTCATCTGGGTTAACATTCAACACGAGTGCTATTACTTTTTTGGGTGTTCAATTTTCGGTGCATTTGAAAGACACGTTTAAATTGAACTTTCCACCAAAACTACAAAATATGAAAAATATCTTCCGTACTTGGTCAATGAGAGACTTAACTCCTATTGGCAAGATTGCTATAGTAAAATCAGTGGGATTATGTCAGTTAATTTATTTACTTTCTGTTCTTCCTAAACCGCCTGAAATTAAAAGAGGTCGAATCTTTACTTTTCAAATTCATTTGGAACGGAAAGCCAGACAAAATAAGCCGCAAAACTTTAATCGGGGATTATGTGGATGGAGGTCTAAAAAATTAATGTTACATTTACCCTCAATTATTTCAGGCTTGAAAATAGCATGGTTTAAACGTTTGATTGATGAAAGTAATGTTGGACAATGAAAATGTTTTTACGAACACTGTTTGGATCCATTTGGAGGACATTTTTTCTGGTATAGTAATATTAATAACGATGATCCTAGTATATTATCTATAAAGAACAGTTTTATTCGGGAAGTTGCTCAGGCATGGACCTCTTTAACGCTTGATACAGAAATCAATCTTTCTCACTGCAGACGACAAAATATATGGAATAACACATTGATTCGTTTTAACCACAAAGTTTTATTCGTAAAATCATGGTATGATAAGGGGATAGTTACATTATCGGATCTTCTTGACGAAAATGGCAATTTTTTTACTTACTTTGAATTTCGAAAGAAATACAAGTTTGACTGCAATTTCGTAGAATTTTATTCTGTGAAAACAGCTGTTCCCCATAACTGGAAAAAAAATATTCCCAAATGTGAAGAGGAAAACCTTACATCTCAAGAGAGCATGATTAAAAATATAATGAAGGTAACGAAGGTCTGTCGGTACATTCATAAGTTTAGTGTTAAACAAATTTTTAACCCCCCTAAATCGATAGATAAATGGAATTCTTTGTTAAATACTGGGCAAAAATCTGCTTAGTTCCTATCAGGGCATGTTTATCTACACATATCCGTTATTTCCAATTTAAGTTAATTCATCGCATACTTGGTGTAAACAAGTATCTTAAAACATTAAATATCACGAAATCAGATTTATGTTCATTTTGCTATAGAGCTGAGGAAAGTATAGCACATTTATTTTGTGATTGCCCTTTATCATCAGGTTTATTATGGACGTCCAAAATTAAATTTTGGACGACAAAGTTACCTTGAGTAAAATCAACCTATTGTTTCGATTTTATGGAAGTGCTGGAATAATTTCATTATTTTAATGCCAAATACTAATATTTTCCAGCAAATGCAAAAATAACGTATTACCAATCAGCTCTTTTAAATGCATGTTACGATATTATCGCTCTCTTGAACATTACATTTGTATTAAAAATAATAAATTTATATCATTTGATAACAGATGGAAAAATATTGTTTTGCTGTAATCAACATAATTAAACTCATATTGAGAAAAACAGGAGTCATTGGCAAGCTTAAAGCTTCATTTTCTACTCATGTCTTAATCTCTTTATATTCTACACTAATCCTACCATACTTAAACTATGGAGTCCTTGCATGGGGGAATACTGGTAAATTCTTTTATCAATCAACTTCTAGTTAGAATAATCAATAATACATTTTCGTACCCACAAAACCCTACTCTTCCATTCGCGTAATACTCTTAAGATTCACAAACTATATAATCGGGTAATATTCATGTTTCAACTCACAAAGCATGAACTTCCTAACCTTGTATCTTCTATGTTCGTTATAAATTATTCGCTTCACTCCTATCCAACCGGACAAAGCCATTCTTATCACCTTTCACGTACTCGAACAGCTTCTGCACACAATTATATTTACAGGACCAAAACTATGGATTGACCCCCCCCCCCCCGACTTAACTAATACCTGCTTAGGGTGGGCGGGGGCAGATTTATACAAAAATTATGCCCTATCAATATCCTAGTAATTTAGCATATCTATAGGAAATAAATTCACTTCCTGAACTCATTGATGTCATAATCCCGTATATGGGACAAAACAAAGTCGTAATCTCCCCAGCAACAAGTAAATGTACGAAAATGCTTCATATAACATTTTTGTCGAAAATTGCAAATGATATACAGGACTGACAACATTCGTATAGTAAGATTTTCGTATTTCGATTGCTCGAAAACAAACTTATTTGATCTAAGTATTGTCTGTTAATTAAAAATTAGTGGAATATTCGTAACAATGAATAAGCGATGACAGACCTTTGTTCAAGGCCATATTCGTCTTTGTTTATTATGTGTTTACAAAAAAGGGGGAGCAAGGATATTAATAATTCTAACGTTTTAATTTAAACTCAATAAAACCCATGTAGATCAAAACACAAAATAGCATTAGCATGCCTATGATCGCAACCAATGCGTACATATATCCTGGACCGCTCATAAAGATTTCCCAAAAAGAATTGCCTTCTCCTACGGCACCTTTGATCTGTAATTGACTGGTTCCACCATCTATCGATGAGAGAAGAAGAAGGAACATGACATAAGAGGAAAGTAATAGTATGTATAAGTAAATAGAATAGTACAATTACTTTGGCCTATTGGATAATCTTTGCTGCCACGGAATTATGAGCGTAATTCAGGGGAAATCCTCTATATCTCTTTGGATTACTTCTTGAAAGGGGAATGAAAGGCAACAAATATTAGCCTATAATCATGTAGATATTATTGTCAGCCTATTACAAATATCTTAGAATTACTCATATTTGATTATTTAAGAAGGAGAACAATGTCTCAAAAAGTTGTAGTTTCCTTGCTAGACATTATCCCATGGGGGTTGCAATTTTCTTTACAAAGTAATGTCAGAGCATTGAGATACCCACTGATACTAGCTACGATGACACTCATTATAATCTGTGGAATCCATGACACTGAATTTTCTCATAATAAACCCTTTTATAGTCATGTACATTCAAATGAAGATACTTTTATCCTGTCATATGTGACCCGCCGCCTCAAAACCTACAATAAGTCGCACGGACCACAACGTAGCAAACAGCGCAAAATAGTAAATTTGCTTGGATCAGTCGATTTTCTGTTTTTGATAGAAATGGGTAGTTTCATTATCATTCTATCATGTCTCAAGTTTGTGAGTTGTAATTCGACTTAGAAATATATTTTTGGGGCATTTTAAAATGACTCCTTTTTTTCACCTGTCGAGCTAATGAATGTTTGGAGAGCTTTTGTAATACTTTCATTCAATGCCAAATTACTACTTTACCTCCAAAGGTATTAAATTGATTTTTGGAGTGAGTAATGAATAGGTCCTCCTGGAGCAGCTTGCCAAAATTCAGCCTAATCTGATAATCCCTTCATACTTGTTCCTATGGCCATTTGAATACCCAGTTTTACTTGGGCGCACACAGAGAGCGAAGGTATAGCATTCTTTTGTTCCGAACTTAAATGGCCATTTTCTCTGAATAGGAGTTATTGATTGCTGGTTACATACTGATTCTAAATGTGATATTTAAAGGTGTTTTCATTGATTAAACTACGCAAGTGATATACCATTGGAAAGCTGAGAATCTTTACTTTCAGAAAATGTATAAAACAAGAAAAATAATTTTGGCGACTTATTGTAGGTTTTGAGGCGTCGGGTCACATATAACCTATCAAGTTATTTGGTTTAGCTGTTCCATAGGTGGGGCAGTTTATCTTGTTAAGCAGGATTTGGCATGCACAAGTTGTTGCTTGGTGAGACAATGGTTGTTATTTTTTCAAAGAACTGATAAAGAACTACATACAACTGCTCCTAGCTATCACCTGTGCGAGACGCTGGGTACCAAGATGGCTGCCATTTTGCACTGGTGCCTTTAGTTGTACAATAGCTATTCATTATACAACATAACATCCACTGTGTACAGGTAAATGGACATGTACTACTATGACATCAGTTTTTTCAAAATGGCAGCCCCCATGGAATAATATCTTGCAAGGAATCTGTAAACTTTAGAGAGATTGTTCTCCTTAGTGAGTAATCAAATATAAGTATTTTCAAGATATTTTGAACAGGCTGAAATTTTCCACATGATTATCAGCTAATGTTTGTAGAGTTTCATTCTCCTTTAAACACTAGTAATAAAAGGAGAGACATATTTTCAGTACTGTTTGTAATCATAGATTTGAATAATCTTCTTGGTTTGCTTGTTATATATTGGGTCTTTCCTTTGCTGTCCATAGAATGTGGGTCTCTAACTAGTCATCATGACACAATAACAAAGATGATGGTGATAATGATGACCATAATGATAGTGATGATAACGATAATAGTAATAATATTGATAAATATAATAACAATAATGATGAGGATAATAATGATAACAGCATTACATATACTTGTAGTAATGACGATAATAATGATAATAATGATAATAATATTGTTTAAATAATAATATTGATAGTAATAACAATAATAATTATAATTGTGATGATGATAATAATATTAATAATTATCATAATAAAAATCTATCTTGTTCACCCAGGGCAGCCTCGTCAGTAATTAATAATATTCTCCCTGAGGCATTGCGAATTTTTACTCCGGCTTTAGCTCAGCTACAATAATAAGGGGCACAAGCATTGAAGAAAGTTCTCCCTACCGAGTACCCATTTTATACTTCATCTGGGTGCGGAGTGGAAAATGTAGATTGAGTACTTGCAAAAGGAAATTAGTTTCGTGAAAAGAATTCGAACCCCTTACCTTGTTTTTAATAGTCTGGGCACTATAGGGAAAAAGGACCATGTTATAAAAAACAAGGGGGGGGGGTCGATCACTGAACAGATGCTACAACAATTATTTATACCATTAAACCTGCGAAATACAGAAATTGGTTATTGTAAAAAAAAATGAATAATATCGAGTTTACCTTGTCTTGTCGAAGCAGCAGAAGACTCCCCTCGATCGCCTACATAGGCAGGGCCTGTCATAAATAGAGAAAGGAGATTGGTGCTGAAAATCGAAGGAATTTTGCACTTTTTCATAACAGCATGAAATTTGTAATGTAGGAAAGGTTTTTGATGCTGAATAATTATGGATATGGGGCAACCTAAGATTGGCCCCTGGGGCCCATTTTTTAAAACAATGTTTTCCTTCATAACTGATTTAATCATACGTAGTCTGATATACGAAATATTATGTAGGATTTTCGTTGTGCCCATTTAAGAAAATGATTTCCTTCATAATTGATTTAATCATATCTAGTTCTGATATACGAAATGTTATGTAGGATTTCCGGGCCTCAAAATTCAAGTGCTTTAGGTGCCCATTTTTTTTTTTCAAATAAAGGGCTATCCCATATAATATCAAAATTTACAAAGTCACTGAGAATTAACGAGATATCTCGTGCAGGTGTCCAATATGACCAAAAAGGGCCCAAATTAATCTATGTGCAAAATAAAATTTTGTTAGTCTTTGGTTTGATTTTTTTTATTGTAGACGGCGATTTTGAAATCAAGGTCATATGAAAGGCCCACTTTAATAGGCATATGGGTCATCAATGGCCCTTTGAAGACAATTCTTTTTTTTTCTTTTTTTTTGATTTACTCTCTCACAAGAGGATGGCCAAGTTAAAAATGGCTGTTGAAGTGTTGAAATATGCCTACTTGCATTTGAGTGTGAGCTTTCTATTGGCAAGGCGGGTAAGAATACCCGTAGTGTTGGGTCACTTCATTTCACCAAGATAGTCGTCAAGTCATCAAGATGTGGCTACGCTGTGTCTTGAAACTTACAACTTGGTATTCAAGTAGAACTTTGTGTACTATAGACATTATTGGATATTTCAACTTTTTTGCCTAAAACAGACATAGAACAAATTTACTATAGCGATGTACTTTGTTTAAACACAATGAAACCAAGGTAAATATATATCTTAGAATGCTGAATGATTTGGAATAGTGGGACATTTTAGTTCCAAAGTGCCATCAAATACTGCATAGGTATTAAATGTAATTTTCAGGAGATAGATTTGCCTTTTTTCAATAAAGCATGAGAATCCTCAGGGACCATAAAATTTCTTGTATTTCTTCCCCTTTTCTTTCTCTCTTTTGTGTTTTTTGCGCCTCTTTCAAGCGGCACTTACCCCCTCTGCCCCCCCCCCCCCCCCCCCCGTAGATACGCCGCTGAGTGTACTCTGGCATTTTAACATTCTTTACTAAAGATCGGATTGTTATGCTTAATTGGAATATTAATGTATTTTGTTCATGTAAATTAGCTCTATACAATGAGAAGAGAAACATGTTTTAAATATTAGAGTTAGAATGATATCGGTATGAGACATTTCCGGCATACCGGTACTAACTAAATTCCACATTTTGATACCCTGTGTTATACAATTCTAGGAACAGAGTAAACTTCAGAATGCAAATAGTTATATCTTTTATCACATTCGCACACAGGCAGAATTATTGCCTGTAAAGGTGAAACTCAAGAGATCTGTAGGAATATTTTAACACTTTTTGAATTTGGCCATCCTCTTGTTAGTGAATAATTGAAATTCTAACAAGAATTGTCTTCAATGTGCCATCGATAGGGCCATGTGACTGCTAATGTGGGTTTTTCATATATGACCTTAATTTCAAAATTGTTGTCTACCATAAAGAATTAAAACCGAAAAACTGAAAAACTCCTATTTTGCACATAAATTAATTTTGGCCTTTCATGGGCCTTTTAGGTCATAATGGGCACCTGCACCACATATCTTTTTAAATTCAAGGACATAATGTCTGACTGATCACGTTTAAAGGCAGTTTAATTATATTCAACAAAATTAGTGACTTTGTAACATTTTGATATATGGGATGGCCCGTTATTTGAAAATGTGCTCCTAAATCAATTGTATGACTCTTTGAGGCCCAGAAATCCTACATAATACTTAGTATATCAAAACTAAATATGATTAAATCAATTATACCTTGAGAGAGAGCCATGTTTTAAAATAAATGGGTACAACGGGCCCCAGAACCAAAATTTTAGGGGACCCCATATCCAGAATTATTCAGCATCACAAACTTTACCTACATACCAAATTTCATGCTTTCATGAAAAAGCGTACAATTATTTCACCAATCTGCTCAATTGCGTGAATTATTACAGCTTACTCCACTTATTCAAGTTGAGTTAAAATAAATTTGGGTTCATTGATTAGCTTCATTAGTATGAATACCTCACCCCATCTCTTTCTCACTCTCTTTCTCTCCCTCTATCATGGTGTCATAATCATCTGATAATGCTGAACCGTACTCTCTTGCTAGTTTTTGCTCTCAGCTCTAGCCCTACTAAGTAATTGCCCCATAAATCCTTAGCTCATAAAATAATTTTTTTCCTTTTTCCATCTTGTCAACACTTCGTCATTGCTCACTATCTCTATCCTTGGGATCCTTATCCTTATTTTTCTCCAAGACCATATTTCACAGCTCATTGCTTTATTATGTCTTAGGTTATTGACCAGGTTTCACTTTCATAACAATTCAGTACACTAATTTGTTCTCCTCATCCTCATTGTGAACAGCCTATCAATTTACAAAAGAAAGGCATGAATAATAAAGATAATATTACCTCTGGGTCTTTGTCTCACATTGTCTGTGCTTCCTGACGGGTTTGTGTCTTGGACTTGATCTGGAGACAATGTTAGAGAATATCATAAATTCAAAAGACTATTGGATATCAAAATGATATCGGACATTACTAATGTTGCAAGATAATCAATAATGGTCAGGTCAATTCTGAACGTCATAAAAGAAAATTTGGTAACATCAATTTTACCTTTCACGAGATCCAATCATCAATAGGCAAGGTTTCAGTATTTGCTAGCTTATTGATACACCGCCCCCCCCAAAAAAAAAACAACAACAACAAAGAAAAGAAAAGAAGAAAGAAACTCTAAACACACCAACGATAACGAAATAGATACACTCATACCAATAAATTTAATAATAAACTATCTTTGACACTCTGGGTTATCGAGAAATACAAGATTTGGAACTTCTCATTTTCTTCATAAGTTACCTTTCACTTTCCTAATCACACGAAATATAATTATTGATCATTTTGGGCTTTACTTCGCTAGGGAAGATTCAGAAAGGCATTCCTCGATTCGAGCATAGCGGGTGTGGGGATTTGGGGAAATTCACGAATGATTGAGTGTCATGAAGAAAAGTGGGTGCTGAGAGGGTAGATCAAAATCCGTGATAGTATTTTCACGTTACGAACAAGCGAATTTGAAGCGTTGTAAAATACCACAAACGTGATGAAGTTTAATTAAAGCACCATACCTCTTGCAAACAATTAGCAATAAATATTGCATAAATTTGGATAAAGATTGTTAATTTTTTTTGGGGGGGGGGGAGGGGGGTAGGGGGAGGCAAAACCAACCCGTGCCACCTAATAATGTGATTATTATTATTTTGCCCACATCACTTCCTTCCACAGGACCATCAAATTCACTTCTGATTTCTCCCAACAGAAGACCAACTTCCTCGATGTCATAGTCAAAAAGGAGTCTAACCGTCTCACCACCACTCTCTACACCAAACCCATTTATACCCACCAGTACCTCCACTCATCCAGCTGCCACCCCCATCACTGCAAAACCGGAATCCCCTACAGTCAGGCCCTCAGACTTTGCCGTATCTGCTATGAGGATTCCGACTTTTCTTTCCATGCCAGGAACTTCAAGAGACATCTCGTAGCCAGGGGCCATAGCGCCAGGACAGCCCAACAAGCCATCAACAAAGTTCTTTCCCTCCCCGGATCTGAAGTTCTCAAACAGAAAACTGACAGCCAGGATACCAATGACAGAATACCTCTCGTGACCACCTTCCACCCTAATCTCCCTCCTCTCCGCAATATCCTTCATGACAACCACCGTATTCTCAACACTTCTGATCGTCTCCTACAGGCTGTTCCCAGTACCCCAATCCTGTCTTACCGACGCCCCCGCAACCTCAAGGATCTCATCGTTCGTGCTGAAGTCCCCCCTCTCTCTCGCCATTCTTCTCCCATTCAGCACGGCACCTTCAAATGTACAGCCAACAAATGCACCGTATGTGCTATACACATCCACGAGGGCGACACTTTCACCAGCAACTCTACCAACCTCCCTCACCAAACCAAGGGCAATATCACTTGCACCACTAATGTTGTATATCTCATCACTTGCAGAGTCTGCAGGACCCAGTACGTAGGGGAAACCAAGACCACACTCAAGAGACGCTTCTATGGGCACAGATCCACTGTCAAAACAGCCAAGCTTGACACTCCAGTGGGCCACCATTTTAACCTTCTTAACGATTCTATCAAAGATATGATTCTACAGGGCATTGAATCTTTAGGTACCCGTCCCGACACAGTCCGAACCAGCAGGGAGAAGTACTGGATGAGACGACTTCGCACCATCCAACCTCATGGCCTCAACATCCAGGAGGGAAATGATTAATACATCTTTTTACTCCCCTTCCTTACATTATTACATATATGGGTATATATATATATATATATATATATATATATATATATGCATATATTTTATTTGCATTTTACCTCCTCGTTTGGTTTAGATACATATATTACAGACTTTATATGCTCGTGTTTATATTCTTTAGTATATAGTATGCCTTACATCTTATAGTCTTGTATACAGCAGACAGCAAATACACTTTACCTTATATGCCATACAGTTTGCACTTGTTGTCTGACAACTAGACTCCCTCTTTATTTTCTGCCCTACCACTCCACTGCACTGGACTTGTACAGTACTTATTCCTTTCTCTTGTCTTTGCATTGTTCCTTATTGCCTCCCCACTTATCCTTTGCTTTCACAGGTTACCCACCCTTGAGCTTGGGGTTTATTACTCTCCTTCGATCTCCACGCCTTTGTATTTGTTTTAATCCCCCTCCACACCCACTTGACTCATGGTTTTTGACTTCCCACACTCCCCTTTTATTCCCATTGTTTTGTGTCCACAGCTCCTCCCTTACGTCTTTTTGCCTCTGACGAAGATTCTGCTAGGATCGAAAGCTCAGACCCCTTTTGACTCCATATTATTATTTTGGCAATTTATGAAAATGGTCCCTTTTTCATAAATTGGACACCTAAATCTGTCCACTTCTGATGAAATATTTAAGGCCCGAAGCATCTAAATATGAACTCTACTTATCAAATTTCCCCAAAAATCCTATATTATAATTGATTCTAAGCTATACTTGCATGCAAGGTTACTTTAATGGTGGCCATTTTATAAGGATGAAAAGGGATGAAATCTAACATGTCTCACATCTGAAGTTCTAAATCAAACATATTTCTACAAACATCCACAAATTTAGTGTTTCTGTCACAAAATGCATCTAGTTTTGGGCCATTTTGGAAATTAATAAAAATGTCCACCTAAAGCACTTTTCCTAAAGTATTTAAGCCCAGAGACATTCAAATTTGAATTCTACACATCAGTTTACCCCATATTACTTATTACATGAAATTTAGTACTGTGTGTATATGAAAAAGGTGCCTTGGTGGTGGCCATTTTGAAAGATAGCCGTCACGTCCCTCAGAGACGGAAATCGAGATGTCTCCACATCTATATTTGCTTATTATTCATATTTCTACCGGTGTGTCAAATTTGGTGCTTTTATCACAAAATGTACAATTGATCGGCCATGCCGCTCTACTTTGTATTTTGTAACAAACTTTAATTATAACTTCTGTTTAAGAAGCCTAGTAACTATTCAAACAAGTTTAAAACAAGGCAATTTCTTTGATCCCAAGTGACCTGTAATACATAGGTCCCACTGTATATTATTTTTGTCCATGTAGATATGCGGTGTTACACGAAAGGGGGTCGCTTACTGAACAGATGCCACAGCAACTATTTAAACCATAAATACAGAAGTTGGTTATTGAAAATAATAATGTCGAGTTTACCTTGTCTTCTCGAATCAGCAGAAGACCGCCCTCCATCGCCATGCACTGCAGCAGCAGGGGCTGTCATAAATAAGGAGAAATTAAGTGAATTATTACTTCTCTTATTCATAAACATGAAGTTTAAAATTTGGGTACATTTTAGATTCATTTTGTGGTAAGAATACGCAGCCCCCAGGCCCCCAATCCCCATCCCCCTCTCTCTCTATCACGGTGCCATCATCTGATCATGACTCTTGCTCTCTTACTAGCCTTTACTCTCAGCTCTTTCCACATCCCCCTTCCCCAATTCTCATGTAAGTGCCCCATAAATCCTGAGCTCATATGATAATTGGTTTTCTCAACACTTAGTCATTGCTCGCTATCTCTATCTTTGGGAGCATTATCATTGTTCTAAAAAATAATTGCTTTCCCTTGTCGTACGGTATTAACCAGGTTTCACTTCAGGATGGGACAATTCTATACACAAATTGTTGTACTCATCGTCGTTGTGAACAGCCCATCAGTATACAAATGTATAAAGGCATGAATGACAACATTAAATGCGTGCATATTCTGAGCAACAAAACTGATATTATGAGATATCTTTAACTCTTTCAGTGCCGAAAGTCTATCTGTCACACATATGTGACAGATAGACTTGTCATTTTCATTCACCAATTTCTCGACCACCGTAAAGGTTCATGGTGGTCAAAGTATATCAAAGTTTTCAGCATAAATCAAGCACTCTAAATAATGATCAAAATTATATGCTACTATTGAAATTTTCAGAGAAAATTGCAGATTAAAAAAACGATATTACCTTATTTTAACATTAAACAATAGTAAACAAATGAGAAACCAAAAAATAATGGACTAAAAAGAAACTCAAATGTAATTTTCAATAATTCTTTTGTATAAAGTTGTGTAAAGTAATAATGTTTGGTATCATAAGAAATGGTAATCAATATTTTAAAAGTTTTGTACAAAATATTTTGTGAAAAAAATAGATGGTTTATAATAAAGTGCAAACATATTTTGAAAAGTAAGCCTTGTTCACATTTTGGTAAAATTTTGAAGAGAGCTAAACCCCTTGGCACAGTAAGAGTTAATATGTTGGATTATGAGAGGGTAGTAATGGGTTAGTATATAAGAGGTACAACATATCGTTGCTAGTTATTATATCATTAGCTTTCGCTCAATCACCATAAAGTTTATTTTAATAAATATCTACTAAGTTTCGATTTAAGGGGTGTATATATTGCGTGTTTCAAAGAAAAAATAGGGACTTTTAGAAGCAGTGGACTAGTACTTCGTCCCAGTCGACTAATTCGCGCATGTCAACGTCGTCGACTGCCCATGTTGACTACAGTTCTGATCATTTTAGATTTCACTCGACGTGTACGTACCGTCGACGTCAACCGGAAGTACACACTCAACGGATGAGCATAATAGTTGAGCTGTTCTGATGACGTCATATACGTGAACCTCGTCGAAGATTTCGGAGCACCGCAAAAACGAAGTGAACACGTTCTCGATTTTGCAAGTCAGGGAGGAGGACAGGGAGTGGGCGAGTGGGGCATGCGCAGTGGCGTAGAATGATGTTCTTGCGTACCAGTCGACTAAATGGACGTGCAATTCTAAAAGTCCCTAATAATACACTACACAATTAAACTTGTACAAAATGATATGAAGAACACATGGAAAATTCTCAATGGTGTACTAAATAAAAGTAAAAATAGCTCACAAATAACAAAAAGAAATAATAACACCATGGCAGATGATGCCACTATTATTGCAGAAACATTTAACTCATATTTTGCACAAGTGGGTACTAATCTAATAGGTGCCTAAAAGTACGAAATCCTTTCATAATTTTCTCGATAATCCAAATCAGAACTCCATATTTTTTTCTCCCACTAACACAAGTGAAATAATTAACAATTTTATAACAGTGTGCATATTACGAAAAGCGCCGGGCCTGATGGTATTCCTAACTCCTTGTTAAAGAGAATAATAATAGTGATCGCTGATCCCTTGGTGCATATATTTAATCTTTCTCTTAATACAGGACGGGTATCAGACAATACGAAAATCGCTAAAGTAATACAAATTTTCAACAAAAAAAAAATAGACAAGGAACTTGTTCATAACTATCAACCCATATCTTTATTAACTTCTTATCAATAGTTCTTGAAAACTATTTGACACAATAACATCCGTTTTCCTTAAAAAACACAATATTCTGTCAAACTCTAAATATGGGTTTCGCGAAAATCATAGTACTTCGCATCCAATTTTGTCCTCTGTGGATAAAGTTGCTAATTATAATCCATATATCTTCAAGACTTGGTCACCCTTCGTTCCTCCTCTTCTGCCAGACCCCTCCGTTCATCTTCCTCTCTCCAATTATCTTATGGCCCACGTACAAAAACCCGGTATGGCGACCGAGCCTTTTCGTCCATTGCCCCCACCCTTTGGAACAAACTCCCATCCCATATTCAGAATGCCACATCTATTGAATCATTTAAAATCCTCCTAAAAACCCATCTTTTTAAGCAGTTGTAATTTTATGGAGGCGCATACATGTAGTTACTGTTTTGCTTTTATGTTATCGTGTTTACTAGTTTACTTACTTAGACAGACAACCAGTGCGCTTAGAAACGCCCGTATAAAGCGCCATATAAATGCAATTATTATTATTATTATTATTATTAATTCCATTGATCAATGTTTTCATACTGTTGGTATTTTCCTGGACTTCTCCAAGGCCTTCGATACCATTAACCATGAAATCCTTCTTTATAAACCCTCATACTACGGCATATGAGGGAAGGTCTTGGAGTGGTTCACGACTTATCTCACAGAGTGCAATTCATATCTAGGGACAACCGTTGTTCCTGTACACTTCCGTTAACTGTGGAGTACCACCCTGTGGGTAGAATCCTAGGTCCTCTTCTTTGTATCATTTATATGACATTCAGAAATCCTCGAATATTCTTGAATTTATTCTTTTTGCCGATGACTCCAACCTTTTCTTTTCTCATGCAAATGCTAACGAATTTCTTAGAATATCAAACACCGAACTAATACAAGTAACAGATTGGATCAAGGCTAATAAACTATGTCTTAACCAGCAGAAGACCAATTATATGTTTTTTAGTATCATAATTAATTATCTTCCCAGTAAAATTATTTTTGATAAAAATGTCTTCCAAAACGTTTCTAAAACTAAATTCTTAGGAGTCCTAATCGACAATAAATTATCCTGAAAGCCGCATATTGACAAACATATGTAAAACCATCCCCCGAAACATTGGAGTTATTAACAAACTTAAATATTTCCTTTCTTCTCCCACTCTACTCACATTATATTATACTTTGGTATTACCATATATGAATTATGGTATATTAGCATAGGGGTATGCAGCACAAGCGTAACTGAACAGAATACTTCTTCTACAAAAAAATAATTATTTTTCATGCTTATTACAGATCTCATTCGGATATTTTATTTTTTGAAAATAACATCCTCAAGGTGAAGGACGTTTTTCATTTCCAACTAGGCCAATTCAAGTACTAATTGGGTAAAAATTACCTCCCTGCTATTTTTAACGATATGTTTCGAAATAACAACACCGTGCATAGATATCCAACGAGACAAGGCAATGCTTACCACTTACATATATACTTAGATATATACTTACATATACATACAAAGTTATTAAATTGTTTTATTTTTAATCATTGAATCAAAGTGTATCAATGTGTATCAATGTGTATGATTATTTTGAAACGGAAAAATATATAAATCAAATCACATCATATATGGTAGAATGAAGAACGACAACACCCTTTTACATCACAATTATTATATTTTATCATACTTCATATTTGCTCGCTCATTTACACTTAAATAATGTAAATAAATATGATTTGTATTCCTTTTAATATGATTAAGTTTAAAATATTAAATAGACATGTGACAGATATTCAGCAAAAATAAAACAGCATGGTTATATATAGACATACCTTCATGACCTTGGTCGTAGTGCTTCACCAATATTGAGCTAAGTGATCCATAGACCTCTGTCTTTCTGAGGGCTTGTTCCAGTCGTTCTCTGGTGACCCCTTCTCCCTGACCATTCCATTTCCAGAGTAGTGTTTCTAGGGCAGGCTCGTAGTTGTTACTGTGACTTGCGAGCACACCCTTAGCTTCAGCAAATGAGAAACCCATCTCCGCGCAGAACTTGGAATAGTTGCCATGTGGAAAATTCTGTGCGAGGTCCGCGAACAAATTGTGTTTGTTCACCATGATTATTTCTAATAATGTTGAGATAAAAACAAGACAAGACCGACTCGTGAAGACACAACAAAAACAAAAAAACTGCTATACTATATTGATATCAAAACACAATAGTTTTGACACGAACGCGTTTAGAATAAAATTGGCTAATAGATTATTGGAGCATACCCGGTAAAAACTATCAGTAATTATTATAATAATCATGTTTTTTGTCGAGCAATGTATTTCTTTTTGTATTCTTTTACTATGTGTTTTCAATACAGGTTATTTCATTTATTACACTGATAAAAATACCATATAAGAGATACATGTGTTCCAACAAAGTTTAAGTTGCTTACTGTATGAAACATCGTAAAACATCAGACGAATTATCTTTTAACTTCTTCAATTAGTTTATTAGAAAAAAACTCGATTGGGAGAACATATTATCCGTGAAGCATGGCTCTACAAAACCAGTATAAAATCTCTTAACCACTGATATATAATCTCTGCATTCATAATATGGGTTGGTCTCAACTATAAGAAGTGCTAAAGGCCCATTCGCACCGTTATCTGGTTATCTGTTATTTATAGATAACAAGAATTATCACTTGAATTGGAAAACAGATTAACCTTCCCTAAACATAATTATTAAACATACTATACAGTACGTATTCAAAAAAAAAAAACACAACAAGATTTGATTTCAAATTTGTGAAGATTGTGTTAACTTTACACCAAAGTGAGTAGCAACATCTTAAAACCACATATCTCCTCTTTCCAATGATATCTTATTTATTCATGGATGGCTGAGTAATCATTCTTTTTGGACAATGGGTCAAATTGGACTTGTTGTGACTTTTTCTTTGGGGTTATCTCAAGAGCAAAGTGTTCATTACCCCTCCACCTGACATTGCAACTCTGAGACAAAGAATCACTGATGAGTTTGAAGCTCTACGCCACCAAGCCCCAATGATTCGCAGGGCTGTGCGTGAGATGGAGAAAAGAGCTAATCTCTGTGTGGAAAGGATTGGGGGCCATGTTGAGGGGCATGGGATGTAATGTTAAAAAGAGATATCCGAAAGAAGACAATGGTAAGTTGCGATTATTAATTTCATTATTCCATTTGTTAAGTTAATTTCTGATAAGGTGCATTGATGCTTGCAGTGTCTAAACTTGGTCCCAAGTCCAATTTGACCCATTGTCCAAAAAGAATGATTACTCAGCCATCCATGACCGTGTATGAATAAATAAGATATCATTGGAAAGAGGAGATATGTGGTTTTAAGATGTTGCTACTCACTTTGGTGTAAAGTTAACACAATCTTCACAAAAATATGAAATCAAATCCTGTATGAGTAAAAGTGCAGCAGATGATCTAGGACACCCATGCATTAATGAAGATACGAAGCTTTGAATATTACTGCTCTGCAAGAACAAAAAAAAAAAAAAAAAAACCCAAACAAATAAACAAACAAAAAAAATTTAAAAGCCGAGGAAAGGGAGAGCCCCCCCCCCCCAAAAAAAAAAAAAAAAAAAAAAAAAAAAGTGAATTGCCGGGAAAAGAGGAAGTGAACGCTTAAATTCTACAAAGCCAAGAAAAGGGGAGGGGGTCCAGCGCTTTAAAAAAAAAAAATAATAATACATGTGATTTATAAGGCGCCAAATCCATTTAAACTTAAATGCTCAAGGCGCACAGGTGAATGGAGAGAAAAATGAAGAGACAAAACAACAAATTATGCATATACAGAATTATACAAGTATGTCTCAAGTTTGGTTTTAAATACTTCAACAAAATTGGTTTCGCGGATCTCTCGAGGGAGAGAGTTCCACAGTGAGGGCCCAGCATGAACAAAAGCTCTTTCCCCCCACTTAGTAGTGCATTTGGGAACAAAAAGAAATCCTGAGTTTTGGGAACGTAATGATCTTGATTGGGTGTATCTATTAATTAGAGTAATATTGTACTGTGGAGCAGAACCATGAACACAATGATATACGAGCAGAAGGATTTTAAATAAAACACGTTCACTCATTGGCAACCAGTGCAATGCTTTGAGGACAGGTGTGATGTGATTAAATTTTTTGCGAAGGGTAACTACACGAGCAGCGGCATTCTGCAATTTCTGCAGACGTGCAATTTGAGATTGGGGCAAATTAAACAGTAGGGCATTTCCGAAATCAAGTCGAGATGAAACCAAAGCATGCACAATCTTCTCTGTGGCACTGCGAGTTAAGTATTTACGTATAAATCCAAGGTTACGTAACTGGTAACGTACAGATTTACAAACATACTGAATATGAGTAGACATTAATTGTCATATTAGAATCAAGGAACACACCAAGGTTACGACAAGCTTGAGACACGGCAATATTGTGACCTGCAATAGCAATAGATGTGAAAGGAACCTTAGACAACTGAGTCTTAGAACCAAACAGTAAGAATTCGCATTTGGAAAAATTTAACTTCAAAGAATGTGAGCTTAACCATTTGTGAACATCCTTTACACAAGTTTCAAGATTGTGGATAGCGCCAGCAGCAGTAGCTGAATGAGGTTTGAAAGACGTGAAAATCTGAATATCGTCGGCATAAATGTGATATTGCAAAGAGTGATGCCGAAGAATGTTTTTCAGTCCAATCAAATATAAAGAAAAAAGGATGGGCCCACCCACAGAGCCTTGCGGAACACCACATGTAAGCGGTAAGAACTCTGAAGAACAACTATTGATCAAGACGGCTTTTGATTGATGAGATAAGTATGACTTGAACCGTTGTAGGGCTTTACCTTTAATACCAAGAGATATAAGAGTATTCAACAAAATGTTGTGGTTAACAGTATCGAAGGCGGAAGACAGATCGAGGAGTATCATGGCAGTTACCTTACCCGCATCCATTTCCTGGAGAATGGAACTAGATACATTAAGAAGGAGGGTCTCTACACTATGATGAGGACGGTAAGCGGATTGAAATGAATCAAGCATGTTGTTATCAAGACAGTAGTCTGTTAATCTAGAGAAAACTATTCTTTCGAGTACTTTAAACAGAATGGAAGATTTGAAACTGGACGATAGTTGGATAAAATTTCAGAATCAAGGTTAGGATTCTTCAATACAGGAATAACATGCGCAGTTTTAAGCACAGAAGGAACGTGAACCTGATCAATACTTAAGTTTACGATCAGAGAAATAATAGAGGCGAATGATGAGGAGCAATCCTTAATAAGAGCAGTGTTGATCGGGTCTAGTTGACAGGACTTTGCTGGAAGTCTACGGAAAAGTTTTTGAATTTCATCTTGCGTGGTAGGTTGAATAGTCTCCAGCGATGATGCTGAAAGAGGAATGGTAATGGTAATGAAAGGTAATGACTCATCAGGAGTTAGAGAGTCACAGATAGTATGATCCTTGGAGTGGAAGAAGTCGATGAATCGTTGGGCCATCTCTGTGCTGTTGACGTGAGAAGGAAGAAGGGAACTTTGTTTGTGGTTTAGTAGAAAGTTGGCTCTAGAAAACAGTTTCTTTGAGTCATTTCCACAGTCAGTGATGAGGCTGGTGTAGTAGGAATGTTTAGATTGTTTCACCAGACGATTCACGAGATTACGATGTGCGGAGTACATCTGACGGTCTGCATGGAGTTTACCATTAGACCGCCATGTGCGCTCCAGTTGCCTACATTTCCGTTTAGCTGTGGTGATATCATATGTATACCATGGATTATCGACACGATTCTTGACTTTGCGAGTTATGGCAGGAGCATGACTATCAAGAAGAGAAGATAGAACGTTGTAATTGCCCACTGCAGTGTCGACATCCCGGTCGACATTCTCTAGTGAGGAAGGTATAATGTCACTAGCAGCAACATCATTCGCAAAGGTTTTCCTGTCTAGATCTCTGATGTTACGTGATGTATATACTCTGTCAAGCCGTGGAGCTTTGGGAAATCGAAGGAAGCAAGTAATGGCAGAATGGTCCGATATACTTGGAACGACTTGAAGCGAAGATATCTGCAATCTATCATAGTTGCGCAAAAGGACAACATCTAAGATGTGACCACGATCATGTGTGGGTGATGTAACCAGCTGAGTTAGACCATGACTACTGATGACGTCAAGAAACCTGACAGTATAAGGAGACGACGGATTGTCAAGATGGACGTTCAGGTCTCCAGTTATCACAAGTGGATAAGGCTGGAACATCCTCTCATCTGAATGAATATCTCTTATTGCAGGAATACAGAGTTCCAATATCTAATGAGTATCTTGTGTTACTGATTAACGAATACCTAGTACGATCATCATGAAGCCTTGCCTTTGAATGACTGGCCCAGGATTGGGGTTTACATCGCCACATATAAATATCAGAATTCGTAAGGTAAACTCAGTGTTAGAATAATACTGAACAGGAGAACCAATAAGCTTTCGTGTCAGCGTGTATACCTTAGTATGTAGGTTTTAAATAAGCACATCATGTCTATGTAATGCGTAGACAGAGTCTAATACATAGTAGTTTTGGTGCACTGAATAACACTCGCAGTATAGTATTCAAAGAGACAGCAGAAGTACTGCTAATGTAGTGAGCTTCATTGTGAAGGTGAATGCCCAGTTAAGCTTACAATAACAATACAAAGGAATGGTTTAGGTGTGAGTGCACAGATCAACTGAACAAGGTGATGTATAGACTATAGCATGTGTAACATGGCTGCATGCATATATGTGTACAGTAGCAAGCAAAGCTCAAAAATCACAAACTAAATGTAAGGAAAGTACAAACCAATATAGCTCCAAATTAATCTAGTGGCTTCCAGGGTATGAGTACAAACATAATATAAGTGACAACGGACACGAATTCAACAAAAGACAAAGTAAATCAAGCAAAAATAAGAGAGCAGTGCGGTGTGGGCGGGCCGCCTGCTGGCGCACACAACCAACCCCCCCCCCCCCAAAAAAACCCTTGATAGCAGGGGATAGGGGGAGGGGAGGACGCTGATCAAATTTTTTAAAAAGCCGTTGGGTGGCACTAAAATTTTTGAAAATCTGAGGGGATGGGGGTTGAGCGATAAAAAATGAAACGCTGGGCATTGCATGGGAAGGGGCGCGAAAATTTTTTAAAGACGTGAAAAGGGGAGGGTGTCCAGCGCAAAAAATTATCGCTGGGGAGGGCGGAGGGGAGGGGGCGGGCTAGAGATTTCAAAGGCTGGGGAAGATTTGAGGGGGTCGGCGTTAACAATTTTTAAACAGCTGGAAGGGTGATTGAGCCTAACAAATCAAATCTCTGGGCATTGCCGGGGAAAGGGCGCTAAAAATTCTAAAAAGCTGAGGAAGGGGGGAGGGGGTCGGGTGACAAACTTTTGAACAGCCGGAAAAAAGGGAGGGGGTCGAGTGCTAAAAATGTTGAATGCTAAGAAGGGCGGAGGCGGAGGGGGGGGGGGAAGAGCTAAAATTTAAAAAGCCTAGGGGCGGAATTAAGTTCAGCGCTAAAAGTCGAATCGCTGGCCATGGCGGGAATAAGGGGTGCCAACCTTTTAAAAAAGCCAAGAAAAGTGGAGGGGTCGAGTGCTAAAATGTTGAATGGCTGGGGAGGGCGGAGGCGGAGGGGGTGGGACGGAGCTAAAGTTATTGAAGAGCCGGGAGGGGATGGTTGAGCGCTGAAACATTGAAATGCTGGGGAAAAGGGCGGGGGCACTAAAATATCTAATCGCTGGGCACGGTGGGAGAGGGCTGGGGCAGCGTTCAAGTTCTAAAAAGCCCAGGAATAGAGCGCTAACATCTTAAAGGCTGGAGAATTGCTGAAAAAGCCGGGAAGGGGGGGGGGTCGAGCGTTAAAATATCCAAAGTGAACGCTTAAATTTTACAAAGCCGAGAAAAGGGGAAGGGGTCCAGAGCTTTAAAAAAAACCTTGATGGCAGGGGATAGGGGGAGGGGTGGGCGCTGAGCAAAATTTTTAAAAAGCCGTTGGGTGGCACTAAACTTGTTGAAAAGCTGGGGAGGAGGGGGATGGGGGTTGAGCGATAAAAAAAAAAAATGAAACGCTGGGCATTGCATGGGAAGGGGGCCCTAAAATTTTTAAAGGCTTCAAAAGGAGAGGGTGTCCAGCGCTAAAAATGATATATTACTGGCGAGGGCAGAGGGGAGGGGGCGGGCTAGAGATTTCAAATGCTGGGGAAGATTTGAGGGGGTAGGCGCTAAAAATTTTTAAATAGCTGGAAGGGTGATTGAGCCCTAACAAATCAAATCTCTGGGCATTGCCGGGAAAGGGCGCTAAAAAATTCTAAAAAGCCGAGGAAGGGGGGGGGGGGGGCGTCGAGTGTTTGAATTCAATATCGCCCAGAAAGGGGAAGGGGTCGAGCGCTAAAACTGTCAAATCACTGGGAGGGTAGACGGGGGTGGGGAGGGGTAAAATAAAAATACTGAATAGCCGGGGGAAAGGGGACAGGATCGAGTGCTAAAAATTCCTGAATCGCTAGGGAGTGTGTGTGTGTGTGGGGCGGGGGTAATGTAGCTGGTGCTAAGATCTTGAATTGCCGGGAAAAGGGGGAAGTGGTGTCCCCCAAATTTTGAATTTTGAATCTCCAGGAAGAGAAGGGAGCTGGAGAGAAATGGCCGGCCGGGGCAAAAGTCTTAATTCGGAGGGGATGGGAGCAGGGTCCCAGGGCTAAAAATTATTTTATTGGGAGTGGAGAGGGGCTCTGGCATCAACATTTTTTAATTTAAAAAGCGGCAGCCCCCGAGGTGTGAAATGCGGAATATGCTACTAAACCTCGTCAGCAACTAAGCATTACGCCAGCGTGTTTGCTAAATGAGAGAAAAAAAGTCATTACATTCTAGGGCCACCGCCCTCTAACCCCGACATTGAAGGGTTGCAGCCATACGCTCGGGATTTGCACCCCCGCCCCCACAAAAACAGCCCGTATGACAATGACTGGATCCGCCACTGAACAATGGGAGCAGCACAACATACACGACATATACTGGAACTTGCGATCCGTAGATTACCTAGGATCCTGTGTCAATAGTGCAAAAAAGGCGTCTATATACTAGGTTCATCCTGGGATAATCATATCAATCCTAGGTTTAGCCTAGGATATTTTGTGGATCGGCTGATAATGTAGTGTGAATAAGCAGCCCCCTCCATTTCTCTCTCATTCTCTCTCTCTCTCTATTTCCCCCTCTCATGGTACCATAATCATCTAATCGTTGATCCGCACTCTTACTCTCTTTCTAGCCTTTACTCTCAGCACTTTCCACATTCTCTCCCCCCCCCCCCCCCCCCCAATTCTCATGTAAGTGCACCTAAAACCCTGAGCTCATAAGATAATTGGTTTTCTTTTCGATCTTCTCAACACTTCGTCAATGCTCACTATCTCTATCTTTGGGATCATGATCATTGTTCTCAAAAAACATATTTCACAGCTCATTGCTTTCTTATGCCTTACCAGGTTTTAATTCCATATAGGATAGACATTACAAATCAGTACACTAATTTGTTGTACTCATCTTCACTGTGAACAGATAATTAGTTTACAAACGAAAGACCTGAATAATAAAGATAATATTACTTCTGTCTCTATGTCTCACATTGCCTGTGCTTCCTGACGGGTTTGTGTCTCCGACTTGAGCTATAGGCAAGGTTAGATAATATCATAAGCTCAAAAGACTATTGGATATCGAAATGATATTGGACATCACTAACGTTTCAAGATAATGAACAATGGTCAGGTCAATTCTGAACAACGTCATAAAAGACAAATTTGTGAACATCAGTTTTACCTTTTACTTGATCCAATCATCAATGGGCAAGGTGTTAAGTATTTGCGAGGGTGTTTCAAGGTTTCAAGGTTTCAAGGTTTCTTTATTTTTTCCACATGTTTTTCAGTATTTTACATATACACAAATTTATATTACATAATATCAAACAAAATTACGATAAGAAGTGTTTACATGAATGGAAAATTTTTAAAACAATTATACTATCATAATTTCGGTGATATCAGGCATAGTAAAGAAACAAAAGTGGAGGAGTCTATTAAAAAGCACAGCTTGTATTTTATAGACCCCTTTGTGAGAAAAAATATACTTACAAATGCTCTAAGTTTATGGAAATAATTACGAAATATATATACTTTGCACTACCCCCCCCCCCCCCCTTACACTACAAAACAGAATAATTGTGACAGTAGTATGTGTAGAAATAAATATATTGGAAATGATAACAGGCGATGACTTCAGTAGGAGAGAAGAAAGAGAGAGAGAGACAGACAGACAGATAGAGAAGGAAGATGAAGAAGGAAGATGAATCTATCAATCTATATTATTTCACTTCTATGTACAGGGTTGCTCATTATAAAGAGATAACATACACCGCCCCCTAAAAAAAAAGAACCTTAAGAACAACAACGATAACAAAATTGATATATTCATACCAATAAATTAATAATAAGCTATCTTTGACACGGTGAGTTATTAAAAAAAATATAAGATTTTGAACTTCTCGTTTTCTTCATAAATTACCTTTTACTTTCCAAATCACATGATATACATGTATAATTATTGATTATTTTGTGCTTTTCTTCGCTAGGGAAGATTCAGAAAGGCATTCCTCCATTCGAGCAGGCATGCTATCAGGAATAGAAATGCACTTATCAACGGAGTAGAGGGCACATATTAAAGAGAAATGAACGGCACTTATCAGAGGGAAAGGGCACTTATTAGAAAGAAATATGGGCACCTATCGGAAGTAAAATTGCACTTTATCGGAAGGGGGAAATGGCACTTCTAAGAGCGATAAGGAGGCAATTATAAGATTTGAAAAGGGCACTTATCAGAAGGGGAAAGGGCACTTATTAGAAAGGAAAGGGGCATTTTTAGTAGTAAAAAGGGGCACTTAGCAGAGAGAAAGTACTTGAAAGTGGAAGGAGGGTACTGTGTCCCCTTGCCCCCCCCCCCCCCCGGTTGCGCGGCCTCTGCCATAAATACAGAAGTTGGTTATTGAAAAATGAATAATGTCGAGTTTACCTTGTCTTCTCGAATCAGAGGAAGACCCTCCATCGCCCACTGTGCCAGCGGCAGGGCCTGTCATAGCTAGGGAAGATTCAGAAAGGCATTCCTCGATTCGAGCAGGCATGCTGGTGACCGGCTAAAGTTACGTTCACACGATGGGAGCTAAACTTTAATTGTTGTAAACTTGTAGTTTCAAAACTTTAAGTTAACTTGTAGTTTTCTTGTAGTTTCAGACCGTATGAACGACTCGTAGTTTCGAAACTTTATGTTTACTTGAAGTTCTAGAACCACAAGCGAGCTCGTGGATAAAGTCGAAACCACGAGCAGTGTGAGGTCCTCCGTCGCAGTCTCGGTTAGCGATGACCTCGCTGTTCATCATTAAACTTCCGGGTCATACCGTTCGCGCGAATTATTAACACAGGATCTGTATGTGTACTGTACACACAATCGGTAGTATCTACTTCCGGGATAACCACGACCATCGCTCGGCTTGTAGTTTCATCTCGTTATCTAGGGCTCGTGTGAACCCTCGCTGCGGTTAGGGAGTCGTGGTTTCATTAAAGGCATGGTCACATCCCGCCGTGCGTGTTTTTAGTCCGTACGTGTTCTGCGGAGGCCACGTCCGCCACGTGTTTCTGAAAACGTGGGGAGGGAGTAGCAAGAGCAGGGAAGGACTACGTCAACGCACTTCACACGCACTACAACGCAAGGTGTAAGTACGTGGCCCGCACGCCACGCCTGGACGTGAGTGGTTGCGTGCATCGTACGTTGCGCACCTGGTAAGTGAGTTGTACGTGCTTACAACGTGCTTACAACGTACGATCGCCGTGCGGTTGCCTCGTTATCGTACGGAGGCCGTACTTTCACGTACGGTGTCCTTACTGACTTGCAGGGAGTAAGTGCGTGCAAGTGCGATAAACGTGAGTTTTTTTCCCGTCACCATCTGCCGAGTCTTCATCGCTCCTCATCTGTTCGTCACCTGCCTTTACATCATCTACGGCCCGTTTCTGTTGGGCCTCTCTGGCCCTATTAGCTGTCTTTTGAGCTGACCCCTTTTTGTTAAGCTTCTTGGGCATCTTGGAGACGAAATGATGATACTCGTCAGTCTGCTCGGCTTTTGTATATCCTGCAGAAATCAGCGCGCACAACGTGCGTTGCAAGTGCATAGCACGTACTTCCTCGGTGCGGTTTACGTGAGTTCTGCGTGCTCACTGGACAATTGAACTGGAGAAGTGCCGAATAAGCACGGACCCTGCACTTATCACGTGCGGAGCACGCACGTGCTAGGTGCGTTGTCCGTAGAGCAAGTAACTGTGGGAAAATTTTTCAAAAACTCACGGAGTCCGTGCGTTGTGCGCTCGTTAGCAGCAGAGGGCACGCACGTCAACGCACGTCACCCGTACTGGGGGTGAATCTGTAGACCGCCCGCAGCCTGAACGCAGCGAAAGTTCCTCGTGCACTAAAAGTGCTACGGCGTGTCTGCGTGCTCCCAAATCCGTACTGAGGCGGTACTCACCACGTACGGATCCCCAAATTTTGCCCACGTTTTTGCACGTAGACAGCACGCACTTGCAAGTACGGCGGGATGGGACCAGCGCTTAACTTAAAATTTCGCAACCACAAGTACGTAGCTAATAATTGCCATAGCGGGTGCGGGGATTTGGGGGAAGGTTTGAATGTCAACAAAAGTGGGGTGCTGAGAGCCGAGAGGGTAGATCAAAGGTTTACCATGTCCGAAAGCGATATTTATCGATGTTTAATCATATCTTAATCACAATTATGATTAATAAATGACACATAATTATTTGGAAAGCTTGGATCTTCTTCTTTCATTTGATGCCACTCACATAATACATACTTCACGCATGAGTGAATAAAGACAATGTGAAGCAGGGCTAACAAAAATAAAAGTCGTTTGCCCAACGATATCTGAATTTCAAAGAGATAATCACATTTCTAGAAAGTTCATTTTCTGCCCTTTCATATGACACCTCAATTGGGAAAAATGAGCCAGGGATGACAAAGCTCTAATTTAAATTGATGCTTGCATTTCCATGATTTTCTAAACGAATTCGTTTGCACTGGTTGTCTATCCTAGCAATAAACAGACAAGACAAAAGACCTCATGCATGGCTGATCGTCAACAAAATGATAAGCTGATTGAAAGTGAGGTACGTTTTCATTATTAAACCTACTTGACCATGCAGTTAACAACAGAACAACGAGTATTTCTGGTAACAGAATGGAGACGACCTGGGAGCCTTCAATTAATCATGGAAATGCAAGTTTCAATTTACACCAACGCAGCTTTGCCATCCCTGACTCATTTCCCCCCATTGAGGTGTCATATGAAAGGGCAGAAAATGAACTTTCTAGAAATGTGATTATTTCTTTGAAATTCAGATATTGTTGACCAAACGACTTTTTGGTAGCCCTACTTCACATTGCCTTTATTCACTCATGCGTGAAGTATGCATCATATGAGTGGCATCAAATGAAAGAAGAAGATCCAAGCTTTACAGCTATGTGTAATTTATTCATCATAAATGTGACTAAGATATGATTAAACATCGATAAATCTCGGTTTCGTTTTTTTCTGGGACGTACTGTATAATAAAAAATCAAAATAATTTTTGAACACCAAGCTTGTAGTACTTTACTGCACACTTCAAAGTTCTTTGTTCATAATATGTAAAAATGTGTTTTCTTATTTTCCTTTTTGGACTTGATTTCATTTTAAACATGTAACATTTACATGTTGAATATTCAGCATGTTTAGCAATCTTAAAAGTCATGATTAAAAATACCTCCGTCATAGTGATTCCTCACAATCCGACACAGTGTTCCACCAACACCTGCGCGTGTTAGGGCATTTTCAAGTTGGTTCCTGCTTACTCCATCTGGGGCATGCCTGCCGTCCCACTGTCGTAAAAGTGATTTTACGGTTTGCTTGTAATTCATGTTATTGGCCTTGAGTACAGCGTCACCTTCAGCAGAGCTTGTACCCAATTCAGTGCAAAGTTCGCTGAACTGTTCATGCGGAAAATGTTTTGAAAGCTCGTTGAACAAAGCATCCTTGTTAACCATGATTATTCCTGAGATGTTATCAGAAAAAAAGACAATATCGATTTGAGGAAAACATTACAGCAAAAATGATTAGGTACGTTCACACGTAGAGCGATAGCATCGACGCTATCGAGGTGTCGATGCTATTTTGGTGAAGACCAGATAGTGTCGAGACCAAACGCTGTCTGAACGCAGATAGTCACGAGATAGAAGCGAGTTTCCAAACTATTCTTGTAGCGAGTTTAGCAGGAGTAAATCTCAGGATCCAGCGACAAAGCATCGACGCTTTGCGGTAGACCACCCACCGCGCTTGTGACTATTTGTCGTGTGAGCGCAATCGCTGCTATCTTCACTCGCTGCTATTATAATTCTATCTGTTTCATGTGGTGCTATAATATAATGCAATGTATGTATTCATGTGATGTATATAGGGGTATAGTAGGGTAATGTGTATACTGTGTGGTAAGGAAGGGTTTTTTTTTTTTTTGGGGGGGGGTCCTTCTTTTTATCTTTTTCTTTTTTATATATGCGACCAGGCACCACAAAACCACCCAAAAGTCGCACTGCGTGATTTTCAGTTAGAGATCAATAAATGTGTTTTGGTTGGCATGCATGGTCAAATTTTAGTTTTGGGTATTTCCTGAAAGAGTATACTTTTTTCTAAGTAATCTAAAATGTGGAGGCACCAAACAATCTAGAAGTGGTATTTTTGCCAGCTTTTTATCAGACTTTAATATGTGTGTCTTCTCTGGATTTTGTTGTATTACTTTTCTTTTTCACGACCCTGAATACTTGTCTCATTTTAATCTCCCATAAATCTCCCGGAGTAAGTTCTTGCATTGATACTTGTGCACTATGATAAACAGGATATGTCTATGTAGTATGCCAACTTTTAGGACAATCTGATAATCTCTTCATAGAAATTTTCATTGAGTTCTAATCCTCCATTTGTCACCTTAGCACAACACTTTGCAAGTCAGAGTGCTTCAATAGACTGCAAACTTTAAACCCTTATTAAGAAGTATTATGAGGGACTGTGCATTCTTCTCTTTGTACATTGAGTTATGAACATCCAATGAGTTATATATCATTTTAAAGCTGAGAATCTGCTCTTTCAGAATCAGACCTTAACTAAAGTATGATGTGGTCTTTAGATATTGATTTACATGTGCTTACCAGAGAATATAGTGTGCATGCATGTGTTTTATTTTGGCATAAGATTTATTTAAAATTAAGTATTATAACACATGTATTTGCTACTTGATTGTATTATCGATATTACAAATGAATTGTTATTGTGTTATTATGTTGATTTATGAAGACATATAACTTCCGCGCGTTTGACCATGCATACCAATTATACTCGGGTCACTCTGTGTGGCGCAGTAATTATTGTTTTGGCAGCGGGTGAGCGATGAATAGTCACGAGTGGGTGATAGAAGCAAGTCGATCACGGCCTGTCTGAACGTACTGGAAATATTTTTGAAACTTACATAGCATCGATGCTATGTACTACGTGTGAACATAACTATTATCTTTTATGGAAATAAGCTTTGAAGTGAAAGCTGATAGGATTTAAAATCATAAATTATATCTTATTTAGATTGCTTTCAGGGTAGAATGATTTGCTAACATTCATGTCATTTTTAGGTGAAAACAAAATGGAAATGGTTGGAAATATTTGTTACCGATACATGTTCCATTCCGTGCTGTGGACGGCAAATCATGCACAAGAATGAGAAAGTTCTACCTTATGTGTGTTTAGTCCTGAAGTGGCATCGGGTACATTTATAGTCAAGCTTGTTCCCATAGAGGACATTTTTAGCTAAAATATGATTCTGTAAATTGATAACGGAATATTTTCGCAACCCTCGTGGCACAAAACGGGTTGAAAAGATAGATAAAGTGATAAAAAATTCGTAGTTAGATTAGATTAGATTTTTATTAAACTCTATCGACCCCCAATCGGGAGTATGAGAGTCTCAACAAGAACACATTTACAATAATGAATATGATTATACAAACGAACATATTTACAATAATGAATATGATTATACACTGTACAAATGAACATCTTTACAAAAATGAATATGATTATACAAATGAACATATTTACAATAATGAATATATGATTATACCGTATCCGGGCACCTACCCCCTGGACAACCAACCCCCGGATAACCACCCCTAGGATAACCACCCTCTAGGACAACTACCCCCTAGGACAACTACCCCCTAGGGCAACCACCCTCTAGGACGACTACCTCCCTAGGACAAGTACCCCCGGATAACTACCCCCAGACAACTACCCCCTAGGACAACCACCCTCTAGGACAACTACCCCCCGGATAACTACCCCCGGACAACCACCCCCGGACAACTACCCCAGGGACAACTACCCCCCGTAGTTGTCCTAGGGGGTGGTTGTCCGGGGGTAGTTGTCCAGGGGTAGTTGTCCGGGGGTAGTTGTCCAGGGGGTAGTTGTCCGGGGGGTAGTTGTCCGGGGGGTAGTTGTCCAGGGGGTAGTTGTCCGGGGGGTAGTTGTCCAGGGGTAGTTGTCTGGGGGGTAGTTATCCGGGGGTACTTGTCCTAGGAGGGTAGTCGTCCTAGAGGGTGGTTGCCCTAGGGGGTAGTTGTCCTAGGGGGTAGTTGTCCTAGAGGGTGGTTATCCTAGGGGGTGGTTGTCCGGGGGGTAGTTGTCCAGGGGTAGTTGTCCGGGGGTAGTTGTCCTAGAGGGTGGTTGTCCTAGGGGTAGTTGTCTGGGGGGTAGTTATCCGGGGGGTACTTGTCCTAGGGGGGTAGTCGTCCTAGAGGGTGGTTGCCCTAGGGGGTAGTTGTCCTAGGGGTAGTTGTCCTAGAGGGTGGTTATCCTAGGGGTGGTTATCCGGGGGGTGGTTGTCCAGGGGTAGGAGTCCTAGAACCTGATTATACAAATGAACATATTTGCAACAAAAAATATACAATAAAAATGAGTACAATTGAAATGTATGCATTGTGAGTGTGCATGTTTCAAAAGGTTAATTTAAAACAAATTAACTAACAAACTGACAAGTTTTTACAGAATGATTACAAAGTCAAGCGCACTGGTTGTTTTACCACCCTGCCACTTCTAGTTGTTACATTCGCTCTGGTACATGCAACTGTATTATTGTCCAGAAGTTTTTCATCAATAAATGATTTAGAGAAGTACAGCATTACTATCCTAATGAATCTAACAATTCTTTTTAAGTGGCATCTTTTAACTACACTAAACAATCTACACATTTGGTAAGAACACGGTCTCAAGTATTCTTCTGGTATGTACATCTGTCTCTCTTTACTAAAGAAAGAGCACACAAATAAATAATGGAACTCATCTCCGACTTCTTTCAGCGAACATAATGTACATAAATCATTATTCACTGATTCTCGAGAAAATCTATTATTATTAACGGGTAACCTATGGGACCTGCATCTAAATTTGCACAATGTAATTGCATCAGTATCACTTAAAATAAACAGATACTTCTCAAAAGCCAATGCTTTTTTAATCATCTTATAATTTGAACAAATACGATTTGACCATGTTGCTGCATGCCAATCTTGTTCTGACATATCCTTTAAGCGCAATTTCAAGGCCTTTAGAAACCAATCGGTTCCAACTCCCTGTCCTTGTGATAAAAATATATTTCCATAACCGACTTTTTGTAGTATATCTTCAATACAACTCAACCATTTTGATGTGAACTGGGTAATTGGATCTTTGTGCATATTAAAAATCAAGCTATGAATCAAGAAAGTGTATCTGTCCTCCTCACCTTTCATAATTCTGAACCAAAATCCAATCATTCTACATTTAATGATTGGATTTTGGTTCAGAATTATTAGTAGGTACATGTATAATTTTTCATGTATTATCTGACAAGACATGTGTAATACCTTATGAATGTATTTATAGGGAGAGACAGTGAGGACTGGAGAGTATAGAACATGAAAGTTTGAAGTAACCTATGCTACCAATATATACTTTATAGGTTTTCGGTAATTTAGTTTGCCTGCCCCATTCCTGGCAACATGTCAATACCCTTGGGGGATCAAATTATATTATTTTCAACCTTCCTGTATTGAATCATTTGTTCTTCTTTGTAATTCCACGTGTACTTTGATTTACCGAATAAAATGAAAACAAAAATGTTGTGTAAGGGATCGGATACTTACTGTTTGCTTTCTCGAGCATAGCGTACATAATATGACGAACTGTGACACAAGTTAGTTACAGCTACAAGCTATAAAGCATAGCATTAAATCCAGATGAAATAGAATATGAAGATACAGTTGAATATATTATAACAACGATGAATTGAAGTCTAGAGCAAATCTGATGGTGACTATACTCTCATGATGTCTGGAATAATCTCTGAAGTAAATCTGAATGAAGTCCTGAAGTGAACCCCTTTTATAATGGATAAACCCTCTATTGATAGTTGGTCAACATGACCATAAGTACGCCATAACTTACTCAGTATTGGGAGTGGGTCTGTAATCTTAAAGGAGTCGTGTTGTGTCATAGCTTTATTTCGAAGTTGTATGAGTAATACCAAAGAGTTTAAATACGAAGAGTGCTCAGTCCCGAAATAAAGCACGCGTATATATTGTGGTACATGTCCATCGCCCAGAGGGAAAAGTTATAGTCTTAATCAAGATGTTTGTATTTTTTATTTTCTTTATTTTTGTCTTCTTTTTCTGGACATCGCTTTTGGTAAAGCAGTAACTAAAGGGCATAATCTTGATATTGTCCCTTCAAATACAAACAAAATGTCGAGAAAAGTTATTTTAAAAATAATAAAATGCTATCTTTATTTTTCTATTAAATCGGAATATTTCATTTGATATGATTTATGGAAATTATAGGGATTATAGACCTGTAATGTAATTTTTAGCTTTCTTCTTTTAAAAGTCAAGACAGAAAAGGCTTTAATAAAATGACATATGTGTGCGAGCAATTCCTTATATAAGAGTGGCGTATCCAAGATTATCTTTTTTTTATTGGTAGCGTATCCAGGAATGCACGTGCCCCTACGTGCCAGCCAAAACCAAATCTGACATATCTTAGTTACACATCGAATGAAAGGAAATGTGTACCCCCGCCCCCCGCACAGAAAGAATCTGAAAACTGTGATAATTTGTTTTTCTTGCTTGTCCTAAAATTCAAAATAGAATGCATCTGATGATATTTAGTTCGTCAGGCGTGAGCCTCCCTCCCTCCCAATGAATTCCTGGATACGCCACCAATATAACTAACATACGGTAAGTTATTTGTAATATTCTGCTGTAGAAATTTGAGACGACAGGCAAAGAAAACAGGATAGGGGCTTGCTCCGAAGCCATGCACCAACGCAATAGGGCCTATACCGATTGTACGAAAAAGGGGGTAACCAACAATAGCAGCTGATGATGTAATTTATTTATTACCAGTCCTATTCTGTATTTGTAGGAATATTCCATTACTTTTGCCCCAGCTCTCTTGTCTCTCTCCTCCCCCTCTCTCCTTTTTTTTGCTCATACTCTCTTATTCTCTCTTACAACCGATCTGTAAAAAATGACTCCAAAAGAATTGAGGAAAAATATAATGATCTCTTACTGATTTTTTCCCCAATCTTTCAATTTAATGAGATCTACCACCAACATTATGCAATCCTATTCTTCACATCCATGACAGAATAGCAGGGCGGATCAAGGGGGGGGGGGGGGGGAGTCGGACCCCCTTTTGGAAACCCAATTTGGCATACGGGCTCTTGCCTAAAATGTTGAAAAACCCGGATCGAGCGCCAAATTTAGTTTGGGAGCCCACGAGGCTAACAATGTCGTTAACTAGTAACCCTCCAAGAAAACTTGTAAAAAGGCCCACCCCGCAAGACTGACGTGACAGTCCGGGCATGGATCAGTGGCGGATTAGGGCTTTTTAAAAATTGTATACCCCCTTTTAGAAATGATAACTTTTTTTTTTGCTTGTCAGAGAATTATGGAGGAAAACTGGACCCATAAAATCCCATACCCCACCCCCCTCCACTGAGCAACTTTCGGAGGGCTGGCGAGAAGAAAAAATTCTTGCCACCCCTTTACTCCCCCCCCCCCCCCCCCCCCCCCCCCCACTCAGAAACTTTTGGAGGGCTGGCGAAAATCCCCCCAACTGTCTTTTGGAGGGCTGGCGAGAAAAAAAATATACAAATCTCCCTTCAAGCAGTTCCCCAAAGTTGATAGCCATGCATTAACTTTGTGCCCCCACCCTTTTACTATACCTCCTGCATTCGCCCTAGAATGTCAGTGTCATAACAGGGTTCAGAAGCCCCCTCCCACTACATTGTCGGTCTCTCGGGGCTGTCGCTGCCAAAGACAAGTAAACGACGAACAGCAAGCAAAAAACCTTGATGAGCCAAGTTTTGGCAAACTGACATAAGTTCAATCGGCAACGCCACCACCTCGATCGGGATCGCAGAGGGGTAGACCGAGCCTAGATAGTGCCAGACACCTATCATGGTCCATGCACCTATTCCGCTCAGCTATTCCATGATGCTTACATGATCTAACATCAACCACTAGGCTAGGCGTAATGATTATACAAATTCATGAATTTAACACATTGAATTTTGCCTCTGGTACATTAGAAATATAATAGTGAACTGGAATTTAGTTAGAGTTTCTTCTAACCGGCTAGGCTGGGCTTGCCTTCGGGCGGACGTACGTCTGCTACATGGTCGTCTGCTAGCGCACGATCTCATTGGATGTCGTCGATCTCACGTGATCGGTACACGCCCACATTAGGTCATCGATAACAAATATTGGAATTCACGGGTAGTATGGCAAATTATTTTTTGGGGTCAAAAGCATGCATATTCCCGGGGATTTGTACGGGGTTTATTGGACTCATCGAGCCTCAATTATACCCTTTCAGAGCTTTAAATTTCATGTAAATCACATTTTTCATAATTTCAAATAAATACTAGGGGAATTAAAATCATTTCAAAACCCTGTTTTCATGTGTTAACCTATGGGAGCTGGAAGGCCAAAAGCATGCATATTCCCGGGGATTTATGGGGGGTTTACTGGACTCATCAAGCCTTAATTATACCTTATCAGAGCTTTAAATTTCATGTAAATCACATTTTTTACATTTTCAAAGAAAAACAAAGGGAATTATAATCACCCTAAAATTCCTTGTTTTCGCGTGTTAACCTATGGCAGGCGAGACGTTTTTGGTCAAAAGCATGCATATTCCCGGGGATTTATGGGAGGTTTACTGGACTCATCAAGCCTTAATTATACCTTTTCAGAGCTTTAAATTTCATGCAAATCACGTTTTTTATATTTTCAAATAAAATTATGGGAATTATAATCATCCTAAAATTCCTTGTTTTCGCGTGTAAACCTATGGCAGGCGAGACTTTTTTGGGGTAAAAAGCATGCATATTCCCGGGGATTTATGCGGGGTCTATTCAACTAGTTGAGTCTTAATTATACATTTTTCAAAATTTTGATTTAATTCTGGGGGAATTATAATCATTCAAAAATCCCCGTTTTTGCGTGTTAACCTATGGGAGATGGAAGGCCAAAAGCATGCATATTCCCGGGGATTATGCGGGGTCCCTTGCACTTTTTGAGCCTTCATTAAGCCTTTTCAGAGTCTCAAATTACATGTAAGCCACATTTGCACTAAATTCAAGGTAATACTAGAGGAACTATAACCATTTTTAAAATCCATGTTTTCACGTGTTAACCCTATGGCAGATGACTCTGTAAAAAAGCAGGCATGATCCAAGGGATTCATAGCGGCATTTATTGACAAAAAAGGTTCAAGAAATGTTTTTTGAACTATCCATCCTTTTTCTCGTGCAAAAATCAGACTTGAAAAAGATAGAGTAAGATATGAAATATCAAGAAAAAGTGAGACATCTTTTCATGTGCTATAACCTATTGGGAACGTATTTTTCCGAGTCTGTTTTTTAACACAGCCAATTACGCCTCCAAAATGTACTACGGAAGTAGGTGAGAGTAATCTGTCTTGATACTATTAAAAGTCTTTGGTAATACTTTCTGAAGGAAGTTTGAAGTTTGTAAATATATGACCTTTCTGTTTATTTCATGTAGAATTGATAAAGTATTGGTCTTATTTTCACAAAACAAAGATAATAAAGATTTATTCTATACCCACCCCGTATACATGTATATGCCGTGTTTTATCAATTAAATTTCTTCATATTTTCTTCCAACTTATATGCATTATAATCATCATTTGGAGATTAAATTTTCAGAAAAAATTCTTTAAAAAAGGGTTCTCAGCATCCCGCTCCCACATCAATCTCCGATGTATCCATCAAATTGCTCTTAATAACTATGACATTCTTTGCTTCATAGCAATTATTATTATCATTATTAGTATTCATGTTATTATTATTATTATTATTATTATTGTGTTATTATAATCATGACGAAAACATCCCCTTAGAAAGAAAGGACATCACATTTACAGGTTGTTCTTAAAGGGGAATTAACCCTTCGTAAAAAAAATTCGAATTTGGCGGGTGAGGATATGTCTACAGCGTAGCCATCTTTTTCTGCCGGCGTCGATCTATGCATAATTATGACGTACGAGTCGGAGGAGACCATAGTGCAATCGCTATTGGTCAGTCACTTGTCATTGTATATACTGTTATAAAAAAACTGGTATTACTTGTAAAAATGTAAAAATACATTTAATATTAAGAAATTAATAATTGTCGACATTAACAATTATTTTCATTATCATTCAACTTAAACACATTTTATGAGGTGTATTCAAACATCGAGCGTACCATCATTCAAGACATCTTGAAGCTAAATCGTAGAGACTATTTGAGCACCAAGTCGAACACATTAATTCTAGACGTACGCGTAACGCACTAAATGAATATTCATGACCCAGTCCAGGCGGCGGTAATCGCGAATTGGTGCTCATTATAGTGACTTGGTGCTCATGAAACGTGTGCTAAACCCTACGAGGATTGTAGGAATGATTATCTTGAAAAGTTTGTTTTAAATGAACTTTATTTACGTCTCAATATACATCTATTTATCTAGACACTGACTTTGATTTGCATTGATTATAAACGTGATGACTGTTTTCAAACAAAATAGTGCATTGGTGCTCATATAGTGACTTGGTGCTCATGAAACGTGTGCTAAACCCTACGAGGATTGTAGGAGTGATTATCTGTAAAATTTTGTTTAAAATGAACTTTATTTACGTCTCAATATTGTCTTAAACATCTAATTATCTAGACACTGACTTTGATTTGCATTGATTATAATCCTGATGACTGTTTTCAAACAAAATAGCGCATTGGTGCTCATTATAGTGACTTGGTGCTCATGAAACGTGTGCTAAACCATACGGGGAATGTAGGAATCATTATCCTGAATTTTTTGTTTCAAAATGAACTAGTGGCGAGATTTTTTGTTCGCCAGACCTCAAAAATTCGCTCAGTGGGGGGGGGGGGGGGGGGGGGGGGGGGGGGGGGGG
>CM046854.1:71003965-71057221 GCA_025617745.1 Heliocidaris erythrogramma
ACTAGTTCCGTCGTCATCGTCGGCGTCGGCATCGGCTTCGTCAACAATCATGCTGCAATCAAAATAACTTTTTATGGATTTGAGGTAGAATCACTGAATTCATTTCACAGGCACATCTCTTAGGGGTGCAGGCCAAGTTTTAAATAAGTCAAATCTGACCAAGGTCAAAGGTAAAAAAGGTCAATGAACTTTCAGTGAAAATCACCTCACATGAAATAACTTTTTTTATCTCTTGAAGATAACTCTATGGATTTCAGGTAGAAAACACCAAATTCACAGGTACATCTCGTGTAGGCGCAGATCAAGTTTAAAAATGAGTCGTATCTGACCAGTTGAGTCAAAGGTTAAAAGATCAATGGACTTTCTGCAAAAATTACTTTAATCAGAATAATTTTCTATGGATTTGAGGTAGAATCACCAAATTCATACCACAGGTACATCTCTTAAAGGCGCAGGTCAAGTTTGAAAACGAGTCGAATCTGATTAAGGTCAAAAGTCAAAAGGTCAATGAACTTTCTACAAAAGCACTGTATTAATCACAAAGACTTTCTATGAATTTGAGGTAGAATCACCAAATTCATACCACAGGTACATCTCGTAAAGGCGCAGGTCAAGTTTGAAAATGAGTCAAATCTGGCCAAGGTCAAAGGTCAAGAGATCAATGAACGTTCAGTGAATATTACCTCACATGTAATAACTTTCTTGTACTATATTTTTAAAATGAGTTGCAGTGAACCATTGATTAGCCTTCTGGATCCTTGGTGATTTGCCTGGGTATGTTCACATTTTGCATGTTATATACAAAAAAAAAGAAAAAAAAAAGGTAGTAATACCAAATTCCAACTACAGGTACATGTACATGTATATATCTTGAATATGCACATTATGGTCGTAAATTTGATCAAGGGAAAATGTCAATGAATTTTTTGCAAAAAGCACTGTAATCACAATAACTTTCTATGGATACGAGGTAGAATCACCAAATTCATGCCACAGGTACATCTCTTATAGGCACAGGTCGAATTTAAAAATGAGTCAAATATGACCAAGGTCAAAAGGTTGAAAGGTCAATGAACTTTCCACAATAAGCACTGTAATTACAATAACTTTCTATGGATTTCAGGAAGAATCACCACCAAATTCATACGACAGGCACATCTCTTGAAGGGTAAATTGCCACTTGGTCTAATGCCAACTCGTCTAATAGCCAAATGGTCTAACATCATTCGGTCTAATAACACTTGGTCCATCATTATTTCTTCTAATCAACACTTCGTCTAATAATCATTTGGTCTAATACCCGTTTGGTCCAAACCCATTTGTGTAACACCACTTGGTCTAATTATCATTTCGTCTAATGTTCACTTGGTCCAATATCTATTTCGGCTAAAACCAGTTGGTCTAATACCAAATGGTCTAATCACTATTTCGTCTAATAGCCACTTTGTCTAAACCCAGTTGGTCTGAAACGCACATCGTCTAATTACCATTACGTCTAATCATAGTTTGGTCTAATTCTCAGTTCGTCTAGTAACCGTTTGGTCTAATGTTCACTTGGTCTAATATCCATTTGGTCTAATACTATACAAATAGGTTAGCCTGTCATAGTTATATATACATTGCATGGGCCGTGGAACTGGAGCGGGGTTATGGGGCTGGAGCCCCTTTAGGCGCATAGCCAGGGGTGGTGAGGGACCCAAAACCTGACCCAAATCCTAACCCTTTTTCATATTCATGTGCATCCGTCATTTTCCGTGGGATCCTTTAATGATCTCCTTCAATGCAATGTAGTGCGTAGTCGTATAAGAGGGCAAACAAGAAATTAGCCCAGTTGGTCATTAGACGAAACAATGATTTGACCAAATGGTAATTAGACCAGATAGCTATTAGACCAAATGACAATTAGGCCAAATGGTTATTAGACTAAATGGTGGTAGACCAAATGATAGACCAACTGAGGTTAGACTAACTGACAAATGGACCAAATGATGTGTAGACCTAATGGGAATTAGACCAAATGGGTTTAGACCATTTGATGATTAGACGAAATGGCAATTAGACCAATTGATAATGGACCAATGATCATTAGACCAAATGTTTTATATAGCTGAAGTGAAGGCATGGATGTGTGTGAATAAGCTTAAGCTCAATGATGCTAAGAGTGAATTTTTAATTCTTTCATCTCAGTAACAGAAGGTTGATTTACAACACCATTCCATTCGAACTGGTGATTCACATGTATTACCTAAAACACTGCACGTAATCTTGGAGTGTTATTGGATAGTAATATGACAATGAATGATTTTGTTCAAAAATCATGTCAGTCAATGTATTTTCATCTACGCAGTATCAGTACATCGGAAAGATATTGTCAGATAAACCATTTGCCACCATAATTCATGCATTTGTAATTTCCCGTCCTAACTATTGCAATTCACTTTTGTACAATGTGCCATCTTCTCAAATAGCTAAGCTACAAAGAGCACAAAACTCTGCTGTCAGAATATTGTCTAGGACACGTGACAGGGATCACATTTCACCAATTTTGAAAAGGTTACATTGGCTACCAGTCAAAGAGCGTATCGAGTATAAAATTCTGCTTATTACTTGGAAAGCATTACATGGTTTTGCCCCCTCGTATATTGAAAATCTAAATTCTGAGTATGTACCAACTCGTTGTCTGTGTTCTTCTGGCAAAAATCTTCTCGTGGCACATACAACGAAATCATCTCTTGGTGACCGTGCCTTCACAGCTGCGGCAGCTAGTTTTATGGAACCACTTACCTCCTAATATCGGTTCCATAGACACTTTGGATTCATTAAAGGTGAATTTGAAGACAGTCCTTTTTTCTAAAGCATACAGAGAAATGTAATTCAACACAGATTTGTAGTATTCTTCAGTCCAGCCTATTTCTACCTCTTGCTTCTCTCATTTTCATCATGCGCCTCGGAATAGTAAAACTAGATAGATGGCGCAGTATAAGTGCGTTGTATTATTGTTTTATTATACACCAAATTGCTATTAGACGAATTGACTATAGACCAAATAGTAATTAGACGAAATGGCAATTAGACCAAATGGCAATTGGGCGAAATGATGATTAGACCAACATATATTAGACCAAATGGCTACTAGACAAGTTGGCATTAGACCAAGTGGCAATAAACCCTTAAAGGCGCGGGTCAAGTTAAAAACCGAGTCAAATCTGGCCAAGGTCAAAGGTCAAAAAGTCAATGAACTTTCTGCAAAAAGCACTCACGGTAATCAGAATAACTTTTTATGGATTTGAGGTAGAATCACCAAATTCATACCACACATACATCCCCCAAAAAAAACAAGAGCGAAAAAGCGGGGGAAGTGAGAGAAAAAGGCTTAAAAGGGCGGCGAAGGGGTTAGGGGTCGAGTTTCCCTCCATAATCCTTTACAAGCCAAAAACAAAACAAAAAAACCAGGTTTTCGTTCTAAAAGGGGAGGCACAATTAAAAAAAGGGGGAAGGGGCATAATGCATACTTTTCACCCAATAGGGGGGGGGGGGGGGGGGTGAGGGTGTCGATTTTTTTTTTGCAAGCCCTCCCAAATTCTCTCGGGGGGGGGGGGGGTCCAGTCTCCCTCCATAGCCTAATTATCTGAGAAGCATAAAAAAAGGAGACCCTATTTTGGGGTTTTACGGGTATTGCATTTTCCAACACGCATTTAAATGGGTGCCCGCATGTTATGTACATTAGGCACAATACGAGGATTTCCCCCTAAATACTGCACTGTATGTAACATGGGTGTGCGGGGGGGGGGGGGGGGGGGGAGGAACTTTGACGTTTTAGCAAATTTTGACAGAAGATAACTGAGAGAAAGATAACGGCCCGTAGCGTCTTTTCAGGGTTCTCTCACTCCCCCCCCCCCCCAAAAAAAAAAAAACAACCTTTTTTTGTTCTCACTTTTTTTGCCCCCACCACCCCCTGGCTACGCGCCTGAAGGAGCTCCAGCCCTAGTAGTGCGTTTGACACCATTGATCATTTGCTTATTAGAAACCTTAAATACCCATTTTGGAATTGATGGTGTCGTTCTGGATTGGATAGAGTCGTATCTGACAAATAGACATCAAAAGATCAAAGTAGATGGGGTCATCTCAGATGATTTTTCAGTACCTTTCGGTGTTCCACAGGGCTCTCGGCTAGGTCCTCTGCTGTTTACCTTGTACACTGCTAACCTCATTTCAGGTGTCCAAACGAACTTCCCCGAGATATCTTGCCATTGCTACGCAGATGACACACAGCTCTATGTATCATTTAGACCTGATGAACATGCTCAAGAGCGATGTGTACTACTCCTCGAAACATGCGTCAACTATGTACGTGGATGGATGTTGAAAAATAGGCTAATGCTCAATGATAGTAAAACAGAATTAATGATCATTGGCACACCTAAACAGACATCCAAAATCAACTTAAATGGCGTGTCAATTGGAGATTCTATAATCAAACCATCTGTGAATGCAAGGAATCTCGGAGTACAGTTTGATGTGCACTTGAGTATGGGTGATCATATCACAAATGTCTGTAAATCATCATACTACATGATCTATAATCTCAGACGTATTCGGAAATACTTAAATAAGGATATTATGAGAGATATTGTTCATGCATGCATCACTAATAAGTTGGACTATTGTAATGGTCTACTGTATGGGATTCCTGACTGTCAAATATCGAGACTGCAAAGAGTTCAAAACACTTGTGCAAGGCTGATTAGTGGCTGTTCCAAATTTACCCGTATCACCCCAATTTTGAGAAATCTGCATTGGCTACCTGTTCGCCAAAGAATATCTTACAAAATCTTGCTTATTGTATATAAGGCGCTTCATGGTCAAGCTCCTATGTACATCAGAGAATTGCTGAATCTCAGAGTCAATCAACATAGTCGAAACCTGCGCAGTTCCCAAGATACTCTGCTTCTCCAATTCCATTCGTAAAAACAAAAGTAACACTGGGTGATCGTTCATTTGCTTGTGCAGCCCCTTAACTCTGGAATAACTTGCCATTGGAAGTCAGGAAATCCCCATCTGTGAATATGTTTAAATCAAAACTCAAAGCGTATCTATTCAATTAATAACAAGCATATCAGGAGCTCATGCAGCGCAGTAGAATATATACAAATTGTTGGATAGTTACTGCGCTTTATAAATGTATTATTATTATTATTATTATTATTATTGTATTTTGTACCCCGCAAGTACTTCTCCTATTGTATTTTGTACCCCACAAGCATGACGGAATAAAGGGCATCATTGTGCTCTTTGGTTCTCTGTACCCCACAAGACTATCTATGTAAAACCACCCCCACCTACACACACACACCTCCACACACACAGGGTGTGTAAACATGCATATGCTTTTTCTCTTTACATATCCAAGATACAACTTTAGCATCATGCTTTGCAGTTTTGTAGTATGAATTGAATATTGAGCGAGCGAGCGAAGCGAGCGAGCAACTTCCAATAATCAGAATTTGTGAGGTCGCAATTACATTGTAATATAAGAACGGGGAAACACAATTCTGATGGGTTTCATTTGTAAAATTTCACAATGAAAATGTATTTAATAAGCTATACTTTTAATACGAGCGAGCCTAGCTAGGGAGCATTTGGGAATATTGGCTCTGAGTCACTTTGGATTAGGGGCACATGTTATGGAAAAGGGAAACATGGTACTATGATGGGGAAAAGGACACTAATTAAAAAAATTAATAAAATGTGTAGAAAAGGTAGATCAGGCAGTTATCAGAGGTGAAAAGGGGCACTAATAACACCTAAAAAGGGGGCCAAAGAATAACTTTCAAAATCTTGCTTATTGTATATAAGGCGCTTCATGGTCAAGCTCCTATGTACATCAGATAATTGCTGAATCGCAGAGTCAATCAACATAGTCGAAATCTGCGCAGTTCCCGAGATACTCTGCTTCTCCAAATTCCATTCGAAAAAAACAAAAGTAACACTGGGTGATCGTTCATTTGCTTTTGCAGCCCCTAAACTCTGGAATAACTTGCCACTGGAAGTCAGGAAATCCCCATCTGTGAATATGTTTAAATCAAAACTCAAAGCATATCTATTCAATTAATAACAATCATCAGGAGCTCATGCAGCGCAGTAGAATATATACAAATTATTGGATAGTTACTGCGCTTTATAAATGTATTACTATCATTTACAAGAACGAGAAAATTTTCTTATGAAATAGAAAAATTAAATCAGTGCCTATGTATTACAAAGAAGAAAAATGATTTATTATATTAAAAGGGACAAAAGGGATAAATAGGAAAATTTATGAAAGGTGAGGTGAGGAATGAAGTGTATTTATCAAAATGGACAGTTATAAGAATATGGAATGGGAACTTATTCGAAGGAAAACTAGGGGTATTTATCTGAAGCTAAAGGGAAAAGTAGGGGCACTGTGCCCACATGCAACCCCCGGAGCGGTGCTTCTGACCGGTCTACACATGTTATTTATGATTGTCATTTCAGCATTCTTCTATGTATATAGTTGATGATGACACAATCCATATCCATCATCTCGAATAAATAGGGGATGATGTATTCCTTCTTTCCCCACCTCATTCGATTCCTGTGCCTATATTTTCATTTCAATGTTGAAAATTGTTAGTATTACTTATAACATGGGTGTGGCAAAATTGCATTATAAGGAAAGTTACCGACTGAACCCTCTACATCGAGAAATATTTCATGTACTTTTAATCTAAATAATTTTTCTGTATTATGGTTTTTACAGAGCCTACCCCCACTTCATTTAAAAAAATATATACCTTCATATATCCCTCCCAGATCAATTAACACCCATGTTATATAACCAGATAATTTGAAGTAGATGGTTTTCACTTTCTATAATAGTGTAAAAATATATCGGGAAAAATCAGAATCAACGACAGAATTGTAGATAAATATTAATAACTGCATATAAATCTACAATATTGTACATAAACAAATAACATCTATATTGAAATAAAGAATATAAAAATTTGAATAATAGTAATATATATAATAATAAAGTTATATTTATCTACAACATATAATAGAAATGTATATTTTCCACCATTTATTTGTGGGGGGGGGGGGGGGCGGGGGTGAAATCAGAGGGGGGGGGGGGGGGGGGGAGTGATGTTTGTACACACCATCCCCCACCTGAAAAGTTGGGGGATGCATACCCCCATCCCCTTATCTACGCCCCTATTTATAAGAAACAATCATTGTGTTTAATATTGTTAAAATCCTGTTTTATACTTTCCAATGACATAATGGTGTTAAAATGTTATCCTGAATGGCCTATATAGAAAGAATATATATATATATATATAGGAGACTAATTATAACTGAATTATAATATTGGATCTTATATTTTCAAAACCACAACAATAATGATAATAATAACAAGATGAAGAAGAAGAGGAAGAATCGTCATCGTCACCATAATCATAATCATGAATACATATTCATATTTATGTAAAATATATTATTTTTTTTACTTTTCTATCGTAAAAAATGGGGGATGATTGTATACACCACCTCCACCTGAATATGCATCCCCAATCCCCCCCCCCCCCCCCCCCCCCGCTATCTACGCCCCTGCTTTCGACCAATCGCGTTAACCTCTCTGGTGATGAAGTGCCTTAACAAATAATTCTAAAGCATCTAATCCGTCCAACCAGGGAGCAAATCGTCACGCACCAATATGCATATCAATCGAACCGATCAGTGCATGACGCGGTACTGACCCTGACATATGCCATCTATCGGCACTTGCACACTCCGAGGAGTTACGCCCAAGCGAATTTCATTGACTTTTCTTCGGCGTTAAATGCAAGTATACTCTCGTGGAAAAACTAAAGGACTTGATGTTCAAACCATCCTTGATTCTATTCTATGGATAAGTGGCTTTCGAGGATCGAGAACTCAAAGATAACTTATAACCAATAGCGGAACTGCTCAGGGCTGTGCATTTTCGCCTAGCCTGTTTATTCTGTACACTAATGACTGTAAAGTTCATTAAGGGACCGGGATCGTGGAAATCATTAAACATGCAGATGACACAGTCATTTTAGGGATGTTAAGGGATAATGAAGACGAGTACTGGTTATGTGTTGAATACTTTGTAAACTTGTGCAAAGAAAACCATGTACATGATCTAAGGCTCAATATCTCCAAAACTAAAGAAATGGTCTATGACTTTAGTACAAAGAAAAACTCCAACCCTCTGGATCACCCTACCTATTCAATAATGAAGGTATCGAAATGGTAACAAAATAAATGTACTTGGGTACAATCATTGACAATCAGTTATCATGGGTTGCATGGGCGTCAATCCCGGGGGGGGGGGGGGGGACGCCCCCCCCCCCCCAATTTGAAAGTGGGGGACACAATATCAAATGTCCCCCCCCCCTCCACACACACACACACACACACACACACACACTTTTGGGACTTTTATTGTGAAAAAAAAATAAATACATGTAAATCATTCAAAACCGAAATTACCCATCGTTTTATTTCATTTTTTTATTTCAAGAATTACTTTGAAAACACCTCTTTCCATAGTGAATAGTATTACAGTATGTAGGGATCTATACTGTTCCTAATTTCTGTATATAACCTTTTTAAATATCTTCTCAATATCAACATAGTACACAAACAGGCAATTAAGATCATTAATTTTTGTTGTTCTTGTTTTTAAATCCATTATCTCTATCTGTTTTCGAACTTATATTTGTAATGCATGTAAACAAAGCAAATTTCCATGTTTGATTTATGGACAATAAAGATTGAATTGAATTGAATTAAAAAAAAATTATTTTGCATAATATATTGGAGCCAGTTTGTTTAATGGACCCCTGTTAATGCTTAGACGTGTACATCCCTTTATCCCATTCCAGACAAATAATGAGAACAAAACAAGGTTATATGCGGTATTCCGTGGTTTAATCATTCGAGTAGCATTATCAAGATAGAATCCGCTCCATAAAATTCCATAATCATTAACGATAATCATGACATAATTTCGTATCGTACTTCATATAATTATCATATACTGATTGTTGAGGCCTCCGGAGATATATTTCCAACGAGCCCAGGCTCTTTGATTTTCATTGTATATCAATCTAGGATTCGTAATGAAACTTCCTCAATTTAAAACTCGTGGCAAGATTTCTCAGCTTGCCGCAATAAATCCCATTTTGGAAAATAATTGGTTAACTAATTCAGGAACAAAAGGCAAGATTTCTCAGCTTGCAAAGTCTCCAAAATTAATGGCAAGATTTCTCAGCTTGCCCAAATCCATGGCAAGATTTCTCAGCTCGCCCTTCCCACGTAAATTTCGTGGCAAGATTTCTCAGCTTGTCACGTGGCCAACGTAGGGCAATACTAATCAAAATCCATCCACGGCCAATTTGCGACAAGATTTCTCAGCTTGTCACAACCTACCTGGCAAACGTGGGATATAATATGCATTCTTTTTCGATTGTTCCAAAACCAAATTCGAACCCTTCATCTCAGGAAGCCTCTTGTTATACACTGTTTTGATTTACAAAATAATGTAAGCGTACTGAATATCAGAATGTGGTGTGGCCAAAAAATGCAATTTCGCCAAACGGGCTGGCTCAAACTGCCAGGAGAGTCAGCCCGCCGCCACAACACAGGATGAACATTTTGGAAAGTTTCGCTAAAACTTTATGAAAAGTGCATAGAAATAGAAAATGAATATGGTAACGACGATAGAATTAGATCAAATAAGGTAACGTGAATAAAATAACACGAAGAAGAGGAGATGGGATGGTAATGATAACTATGATGATAAAATAATGATAATTATATTGATATAATAAACACGAAAATGAAGAAATTAAAGAATATAACAAACAGTACGATAGGATGATGATGATGATGACAATGATGCCCCTGCATAAGCTGCCCCAGCTAAAGGCGTCAAAAGTAAAACATATAACAACCCTGAAGCTGACGAAATAACAATAACGAGGTGGAAAGGTAGTAATGAGTACAATCACAATCCTCAACGGACTGAAATAATTGGAGCATCATCATCATCATCATTTAACTCTTAAGAACAGAAGCAAACAAGTAGCAAAATAAAGTATCGCCAGATAAGGGGGGGGGGGGGGGGGCAAGGCAGAGATCGCTAGCTAGAATTATAAACTGATGAAGAAGGAAAGGTCCAGGGACTTCTCAATACAGATGCGAGCGAGGCTTGGCCCAAGATAAATGAGAGCTAGCACTGGCCGACTAAAATTGTTAAGGTTTGGTGAATACCAGCTTTCATTCAACATGTTCATTCAATGAGTATTCCAAACCTCGTTATCCGCTACCTCTGTAAAGCGCCTCGGCCTCATCAAATAGTGCGATGACCCAAAGGTCAGTGGTTAGGTCGCGTGCCGAACTAGTGCCTCGTCGCGTGGATGACCCAAAATAAAACAAGCTTCCAGTAGAAGGCATAATCAAACTTGTGTGTGATGACACTAGCCCGTCGTTTAACTGCAATGGGAGATACAAAAGAGAAGAGGCAAGCGTAGGGAGGACTGTGGACACCAGTGAGTAAAGCTTACATATACAGCTCCTTCATAAAGCCCCATTCTTTACCTCTTTTATATGTCGCTGTGGGAAACTGGAAAAAAAGACATTAAGAGAACTCTACCCCAGTACAATTCAATTAATTAAATGGCCGTTTAGCACGGCTGTGTCAGCACGAATATGTCGCCGGTGAGTGTTAGAAACACATATTTTGGATGCAAACATCAGGTACGCCCGCCATCGCGGCAGACGTTGCGGCCCCAATACGAAAGGAATGAGAGGAATAAAAGGCAACAGGTAAACCGATAAAGTTTATCACTCGCTTCAACTTTCCACTGAACTCATGCCTCGTTAACGGATGCGTGTCGAAATGCCGAAAAAAGGCGACCCCAGTACCACTACGGATAGATAGGTAATCTTCCACGGCTCGTACTGGACACATGAGAGCCATGTCGTTGGGAGGAATTACAATGCGACACCCTCCCTGTTTGATCCGTTTTAGACCTACGAACTGTTACATGCAAATTTCTGTTACTGTTTGTACCCCATATGTGAACGTCCTCCTGTGATAAGGGAAAGGGACCCCTTTTGGATTTTGCTGTGAACTCCCCCACCCGAAGAAAACCAAAAAAACGCTACCAGAAATGCGGCTCGAAATAACGCCTGGTCGTAGGTACTCTTGCAAACGTGTGAAATGGAATTGATAATTGATTTGAGAATGGGCAAAGTTATGGGACATCGTGTATCATGGCGGGCATTTCTGCGCCTACATCCGTCAACCAATCGACGAATTACAAAACCGTTTGTTATATCGGGCCATCCTAATGCCTGCATACCGAAAGCTATACCAGAAATATATGTACTAATAGTTGCCCCTGCATAGCCATGCCATGAAAGAAAAGATATAAATTGAGCGACTTGCTCAACATCTGGTTTAATACTTATATCGTAGTGATATCGCAACCTAAACTGCTGGAATGCAGACCAGGCTTTCTCGTAAGTAGAGTGAGTACTCGGCGCTCGAGAGGCAAACAGGAGGCGATTCCTTTCTATAAGAAGCTCTGCCATAGATGGGTGGGTAGGTCGCATCCTAGCCGATCCGCGCCCGGCGCCAGGTGACGAAACCTGTCCATCTGAAAACGAGAGAGGGAGTCAGCTATTTCGTTGCGAGAGCCAGGCACATAGCGAGCTTTGAACAAAATATTGAACTTCAAGCAAAGCCCGACCAACCTTGTCACTAACCTCATGATGTGGGGGTTAGAGGTTTTGGAATTGAAGACATGCACGACAGTCTGGTTATCCGTCCAGAATAGGACTTTGTTGTTAGCTAAATGCGCCCCCCCCCCCCCCCCCCACAGACGGATACCCGCGACGATCGGAAAGCGCTCCAAGAAAGCGATGGAGTATTTTCTATCCGAAATTTCCGCTGGCCATCTGCCCTGAGCCCACTTGTTCTGGAAGAAAATTCCAAAACCAATGCTGGCGGCTGCATCGGTGAAGAATTGAAATTGAGTATTCGTGAGCCAGTTGGGGTGTGAAAACATGACGGCACCATTGAACTCGGATAAAAACAAAGACCATGCTTGCATATCGGCCTTTGCCCCGAGCGTTATGCGACTTCGGTGTTCCGGACGGCGGACCCCTCTTGTCAGATTGATAAGACGCCTAAGAGAGGCTCTCCCAGGAGCCACGGCTTTACACACAAAGTTAAGGCTGCCTATCAGCGATTGTAATTGCCTCAAAGTAAGTTTCTGCTGTGCCTCGAAATTACGCAACATTGTCTGCGAGGTTTCTACCTTTTGTCTTGGTACGCGAACTCTGAGCGCCGCTGCATCGATTTCCAAACCTAAAAACGTGATAGTGGGAACAGGTCCCTCGGTTTTCTCGCTCGCTATTGGGACCCCAAAAGCTTCGCACATAGCCATGAAGTGTCCCATAGACGATTCGCACTCTTTCCGCGTCGCGCCCGCGAAAAAGAAATCGTCCAATTGATGTAGGACCCGCTCAGTCCCGGCAACGTTACGACAACAAGACTCCAGAAATGTACTAAATCGCTCAAAGTGCGCACATGAGATTGAGCAGCCCATAGGCAAGCACCTATCATAGTAATATTTGCCGTCTAAGCAAAAGGCGAGGAGTTAGAAATCCGAAGAGTGGACCGGCAGCAATCGAAAGGCCGATTTAATATCCACCTTCCCCATAAACGCTCTACGCCCAAGCTGTGAAACGAGATTCACAGCCTCATCAAACGAAGTGTATGACATGGAACACAGGTCCGAATCAATGAATTCATTGACCGAGGACCCGCGAGGCGCCGACAGATGTTGAATAAGGCGAAATTCCCCAGGGGTCCGCTTGGGGACAAGCCCGATAGGCGAGCAACGAAAATTCGGAAAGGGTGGGGATTGAAAAGGACCAGAAATTCTGCCGAGGCTAATTTCTTTCTCAATTTTAGCTACTAAGATCTCTTTATGTTCTCCGGCAGATTTTAGGTTCCGCGACGACACGGGACGACGCGTACCAGTAAAACCAAGTGAAAACACATATTGAAAACCTGAAATAAGCTGCGCAGCATCTTGACGATTGTTGTAGGTACTCAGAAAAGGAAGCATTCTTAAGTTAATTGGCGTTCGGGCCAGCCCTTTGCCTCTTGTTTGGGGCACTGGTTTGCTTAGTGCATGAGCTGGAGCCGTGCGTGGTTGCCGCACAGTTTCCGCAGATGTGCGCATAGCGGCAGTTGGTACGGCTACATGACCCGGTGCCATTGAAAGCGAAGCAGAGCAAGGTGGGACGTGGGCCGACTCCACGGAGCGACCCATATTGCCGCGAGGGAAAACCGCGCCTCGACCCTCGGTCGTAAGGCCGAAAGGGCTGGCTGCGGGAGAGGGCAGGCGGGCCAGAAGGATTAACCGCTTGGCTCGATGTCGCGATTGTGAGCCATAACTCCGTATCAATAGTCGCCCACGACCGGTGTGGTTGCCGAGCTTGACGGAGTATGAGCGCCAATTAAAGCCCCCATACCGGACTATCAAACGCACGATATCCATGTATTTTAGCAACCGGTGACGTTCTAAATAGATGGACGCAAAGACCAGAAAAGCAGACGTCCACTGCCCAATATCATAAATCGCTTGAGCCTTGCTTTGCGGGCGCAGAACTACCGATGACCCCGCGGAACAAAAACTAAAAGTTTGAATCGAAGTGTCTTTGGCACTATCCCTTTTCAGCAAAAGACCCAGCTCTATGAATTCGCCCCTCCAGATCTTCTCCTTAATAGTAGCCGGTACCTCTCCGCCTAGCTCATCGCAAACACAGCTCAGCATAGCCGGCTGTGGAGAGAGGTCGATGCCCGAAGTAACAGGCAGTGAGTGGGCTGAAGGAGGAGGTGGGGATCGAACAGAATTAGGGGGAACATTTTCAAGAGTAGGATATGCTCCAGCATGCGTATTTATGGCATCGAGTGGGTTTACAAAGGGCCAAGGGGCCCCAATATTATTAGACTCACCGTTTCCTGACTCGCCTGGATCGACGTCATCGTCCAATACGACTGCGGCCGGAGGTGCTACATCATGTTCGTCCACATCAGACCTTCGAGAGCGTCGCGCCGCCGCCTTCCTGGTCGACCTTTGCTTCCCCTGCTTAGGCATTATACTCCAAGTAAAACACAAACCCGGTCCAAAAGTCAAGACTAACGAGGCAAGGAAATAGTTAGACGAATGTAGCTTATCAGTATTCCAAAAGAAATTCGCAGACAGGCATTCGATGAAACTGAGTGCACGATCAGCAGCTATCGGCGAAGCGTTCTAGATACTATTGTCACATAAATCGTGGAACATGAAAAATTGCTGTACACACACTCGTTCTAAAAGCTGTGTTGAAACACTGATTTAAATCCGAACCGCGAAGCGTTCTAAAATAAATGAATCAGTCAGCCTATGTACCGATTTCAGCTGCCGAGAAGACCTGAACTCAAAACTTTGGTATTGCAGGAAAGGTACTAAAGCAACGATGATTCCACAAATTTATTGTACGAAAATTGGTAGTAGCAAGCAGGGAAAGTAAAAACATGCTACTGGAATAAGACTACGAAGAAAAGTGGGAGAGAAGTTGGAAATCTCCACCGCCGAGCCTGGTTTGCATAAACAAGCTCGTAAAAAGGGGGAGCACCTGTTCCGCCCGGCCTTGGCGGGCGGGGGGACTTCCAACTTCATCCTTGGTGTCTAGACTTGGGATAACGGCTTATTAACACATTTTATACGTTAAAAGGTATTATAAGTTTTAAAAACTATGCAAATCTTTAAATCTTGACTCAATGGAATTATAACATTACCATTCAAATATTTAGGCCCCTACATTTTATAATACCATTAATTCACTCTCCGTTTTTGCAATTTACCATGTTACCTAATTGTTGTGTATTTTGTGTTTTCATGTAGAATGATTTGTTAAACTGCAGGGCGCCTTTTGGAATGCAGTTTTGCATAACTGAACAGGCCAACCCTGCAGTATAAAATAAAGAAGACAACAATAAATAATTATAAATTATGTAGAAATCATCATTATACAAACAATGGTAATAGATCATTATGTGTATTAACACACCTCCATAATAAACATGTATACCGTTTTTGACAGATTTTCAACCATAAAAAAGGGTTAACTTACATTTTAGTGACTGTGAATCAATCATTTCTATGTAAATTGTATCCAAATACAAATCTTTAGAAATGATTGTCAACTCTAAATAACGTAGGCCTAGCACCATGTCAATAAGCGCAGTTCGTCTATTCCTCTGTAAAACTTCTTGTCCATTAAGGATTCGTCCTACTCTTCACGGCCGTCAGTACGAATTTATCATTAAATGGATCGGGGACGTGGTACAGACTTTCGTGTGGTAGGGTCCGATTTTGTTTATAGGCGATTTATCGTTTGTTGAACTAAACCGGAATTCCAATACAATTTAGCCCAAAATTCCCTCAAAATTGCGTTTTTAAAAGTGCTTCCATATCAAATATTGTTCAGAATGGAATTCTTAACACACGTGCCAGATTTGGTGCTTTTAGACCAAAGTGCACAATTTTCAAGCTATACTGCCTACTATAGTTCTTACAATCAAATGTCCTTTGTTTTTAATCAATTACACAGGTCAACGTTTAGGTACTGTTGATGTAGATCCTATCAGTGGCTTCGAACATCTGGTCAGGTCACCTATAGGCAATGGCGAATCTACCATGATCCGTCTAGCTCCAGCGCTTTTCGTCTATCAGTACCTGCAAGCCGTTGGGTCAGACACAGGTGTTCTCGAGGCTAGAGTTTATGCTTACATAGTTTATGGTAATTTTATTTTTTTTAACTTTCATTTTCATTTCATTTTCATTTATTTTCATATTTTTCATGAACATACATTTACATTTCAAAAATAGATACATACATACATAACATAAAGGTAAATGGTCAATATAATGTAGTCATTTTAGTGAGAGAAATATGATGGGACCTACATTAAAGCAGGCTTGTGAAGCTGTAGGCCCCGTAATGTGGTAATGTGGTAATGAATTGAGGACGGATATGAATGAATATGACCAATCAAGGAATGAAAAAAAGAAGATAACATGCAGTGGTGTTGTATTTTCCTTCCTTTTCTTACAATGCATACAAAAGACACAGTCACATTCACTTGATGGCATGTACAAGGGAAATCCAACCTTAATAGCATGTTGCTTTGAAAGAAAGAGGAAAAATCAGAGAAGCAGATTTGTGAAAGTTTGAAAGAAATCGGACAAGCAATAAGAAAGTTATGAATTTTGGAAAGTTGTAATCACTGTACATAATATGGGAATTTCAAATTGGCCTAATAGGTAATGTCACTGTGATGTAGCTTTGGACATTTGCTCCAACACACAAAATGACTAAAATGTCGCTTTTTTCAAAATGGATTACTCAGTAGGATCTTTTTCGCTCATGAGGACCTATAACAATGTGCTATCTCCAATATATTTTGAATACTGCCCCGAGGGTAAAAGCGCCTCGAAGAAAACCAAATTAATGATATTTCTGTGTACGACAAATGGGAGAGCTGTCCACAAAAATGTCACAATCGACTCACCAAATTGCCAATTCGAGATCCGCATCGATGTAGTGATCTCATTTTTCAAACATTCATAACTTTCTTAGTCCTTGTCCGATTTCTTTCAAAAGTTGGATTTTCCCTTTAAGGAAAAACTTTGAAGAAAAAAAATAAAACATTGATATGTATCATGACATCGTGGTTCTGTTCCTCCAACTTTGTTTTTAAATATTTGAATATCAAGGAATTTTCGATATGTATTTATTTGTAGGAATCTTTACAAATCAAAAGACATTGTTAATTTGCGTTGCGCACATATCGTACTGAATTTCAAAGAATTTCAAAGTAATCCAAAATTCATATTAGGTATTGACGGAGTCCTTATAAAAGATCAGTGTATCGCGTATATATTCATCGTTCGAAGTGAAAAGGTAGTGGAAGGAAGGAAGGCGAAAGAAAAAACAATATCTCTTGTCCGAAAGATTACTTTGTGTGAAAGAACAATATTTATTCATCATGTCTCTTATTTCTTTCACACCTTCACAAACAGTCAATCCTTGCCTCACTGTAAAATTATAGGATGTAGAGCACACACGAGGTACATAATGTACACTGTGTACTTTTTGAATGCTCTAAAAATATGTATTTGCCGACAATATTAACGAATATTATGCATACTTGGAGAGAGGAACTGGGAAATGAAGATACACAATAATTTTAAACAGATTGTCAGCTTCTGTGAATGGGGGAGGGCAAGCAAATGGTTGTAAATAGACCATCGACCGCGATAGGGAGGCACCTCTTCGACTTGTACTTATTATCATTACATAGAATTCTAATTTTACTTCATTTTTAATGGTATATGTTAGGAATTATATTACATAATACTCGTACAAGTCTTCAGAGGTTAGCATGTTCAAAGCGGCGAAATGCAAAAGATTATACTAACAGTATAGATGTATTCAGATGTCATATCGAGGTAACTGTATGAACAATGTATCACGCAGTAATCATCACCCGAAAATTGTTTCAGTTAAGAATTAAATCGTAATCAACGATTAGAGCTTGTCATCAATAGAAAAGACACAATTCATGTCACTTTATGGTTCACCAAGAGAATTCACTGTGAGATTACGTCGTTCAGTAAGCTGAGAGGCGAACAACCTTTGTATGTTTAATGTACGATAGATGTTATTTACAAAAGGAGTTTTGTAGAAGGCAAAGAAAATTGATGATATTCAGAAAGTTTGGCTAATTTAAAATCAAGCAGTCGTATAATACACCAACTATACATGTCTGTTATTTTTGCTTGTTGGTAAATGACTGCCATGACGTTCCGGTTCGGATAAGCTTCATTTACACCATTGTTGCAGTGGATGACCCGAACAGCTAAACCAGTTTAAGTGTTGGCAAAAGCAAGAAGCTTCCTATCACAGCTAAATGATGTGGGGTTTCTCTGCAAGGTAACTGGCAAAGAAATAACTTGAGAAGGTCCATGAGCCTTATAAGGCCAATCGCTGAATTCTATTTTCTTCAAACTTAAACTCTGTATATGATATAAATGTGAGAGAACAGAAAAAGACTCTCCATGAATATTAAGAAAGGCCATCAAAAGTAACTGTTCCGGAGTATTGTTTTATCAAACATTGTCAGATAAAAAAAGTTGTTTCTTTAATTTCGACGCAAAAAGGTACTTGTGTAGTACACCCGTCCTCCATATTTTGATATAGTTTGATGATTGCATATGGATTTGTTTTCCCTTCGCAAAGGTTGAAGAATAGACGATAATTTACTCAGGCATTGTATATACCATACATGCCAAATTTGATTACCACCTCAGTTGTTTTACATGCAAATCATTTGCTTGAAATGCAAAATCATTTTGAAAATTGTTGTTCTTGTCGCACCCTGTACAATGAATCTGCTTTCCACAATATTGTGGATGTCAGACATTATGACATATAAAGAAAGCATATGAGTCAACATGTTCAAAACATTTTGCGTATTGTTGATGAACAGGTATATCTGCTCATTGTCATCCAATTAATTTAACGATGTACAAAAACTGGATAACAATATTCAGATTGAAAATAGGCTTTTAAGATACACCGAAGGAAACAATAGTATATTTGTATATCACATGATTCCAGTATAATGTATTTTAATAATAATAATAATAATATTGGATATTCATATAGCGCTCATATCCACTATGAATGGTGCTCAAGGCTCTACAAAATACTCATCATCACTCTAAAAACTCAAATGATAAATCTACATTTAAAAGGTTGGAGGAGTGACAACATTTTTAAAATGGTAATTTAACACTTTTAACATGCTGGATCTAATAGTTTAAAGGTTGGATGCAGCATGTTAAAAGTGTTCATTTACCATTTTGAAAATGTTGTCACTCCTCCAACCTTTTAAATGTAGATTTAACATTTGAGTTTTTAAAGTGATGCTTACAAGTGGTCAAGTGCCTTCCTTATAAGGTAAATGAACATTCGGTTCACTTGTTTGACCTTAAAGGGATACGTCACCAGGCGGCCGTGGGGAAAGTCGGGATTGCGTAAGCCCCATTCACTCGTACACAAAGTTTGTGGGTCGAACGCATCCGTCGGACTACTAGGATTACATTTCGGACTGCACGAAGCCAACCGAATCTCACACGAGAGCTCGAGCTCAGGCGGAGCGTGCATGTGCGGCGAACAGTCTGTCCGAAGGTAGCACCCCGCGGGGCAACGGCATGATCAGGTAACGATCACGGTGCCCCAACGTGTCATTAAAAACGTCCACAATTTGCGGTTGAGTATCCTTTAACATTTAATTGTTAATGAGGTCCTGTAATCAAAGTCTGGAATTCCATTCGGAATTTGCAAAGGCACCTCTAGTCTTAAATTCTTTATTTTTATGGACATCGTGGACACAGGTGTCTTGCACAATGCAAGCATCCAAGTTCCCTTTTGAACGATTGTTGTAGGTTTTTGCTTCCTTTTGCTCAAGAATACGAAAAACATTTTATAATGCGAACATTGTGAATTGAATATGCATAGATCAATGTTATATGGATGAAAATTTGCGCGGTCTCGAAACTTGAACTCATGGTAATGAATTAAGATCGCTTTCTATCGTGTTCCATCATCTTCACCTTTTCACATGATAGACCACAGCAGGTTATTTGCGATGACTTTGTAATGAAATCCAACAAAGGTAGTGATTGTCAGGGGTTTAGGTCCAAATTTCATCGAGAAATAGGTCATAACACATTCAAGATGTTATACTAATATTCTAGTTTGAGCGGGAAATACATATCAGACAAATAAAATACATGTACTTTAATTATAATATATTCCCGGGCCAATAGAGGTTAGAAGGGCATTTAATGATTAATGATTTTTGAGAAAAGCTGCCACCAAGGAAGGCATTGAAAGCAGCAAAATGAAAAAAAAAAGTAGCCAAGTCAGATTGACAATAATAACACTGAAGAGCTTGTATCTTCGAGCTTGATTTATATACATGTGTATGTATTAAATCGTAGGGAATACACGTAATCCGATCTTTATCAATAAAGAGGATTCATTTTAATATCATGATGTTATGGGTAGTGCATAAAGCTACTACTGCAGGGCCTTCGTGGCACTTGCTCTAGAGGTATATGAGGGATAATCAAAACAAGCACCTTGTGCAGACATTTCCTCCAAGAGCAACTGGATCCTCAGTCGAGGTCCTCATGTGAGCCATTTCGGCCCTTTAACCTCGATATGGCTGTGCGACAGGAGGCGGGCCAGCCACCTCCAGCTGCTCATTTGGTAAACTGGCCTTGTATCTACTCCAAATCCACGATGGGGATCTTGTAGTTGTCTCCTGTAGATCCCCAACCAACCTTCTCTTCTTCCTGCTTGCTATTCCCATCCCTGAGAGAAGGTGTGGAGCGACTTGGCGTACACCCTGCATCCGATTTCAACACTCCATCTTCCAGCCCCTTTCCCTACATCCTGTCTTCAGTTCAGCATACTTTGACGTTTTATACTCATGGGCCACCAGGACATTCTCCTCCCATGGAACAGTCAATTTGCAAAGCACTACCACCTTGGCCACCTTTGACCAAATTACTATGTCCGGCCGCATGTCGGCAATAGCTATCTCACTGGGGAAGGTCATCTGTTCTGCTAAATCAACGACAATTTGCCAATCCCCTACGTGAACTGGATTTCCTGTCATATCATATGCGTGCCCCAGCTTTAACAAATGAAATCAACACTGGAGCACTTGTTGATTTTGCCTGGTTTGCTTTCTGTACAGCATTCTTCAGAACATCCCTAAGCACCTTCAGGTTCTCATTATGCCTCCATGTATACAGTCCTTCTTCAAGAGAAACCTGGCAATTGGACAGAATATTCTGAGTGATCCCTTCTTGCCGCACTCGTTCTCGTTTACAGCGTTTGCCCACTTTGACACCCGCTACGCAATCGCCACATACGCAGCCTGATAACCCAATGGCTATGGAACCCACCCGAGCCGATCTACAAAAATCACTTCATGATTTATCAACTCGGATCTCTGCTAAGCTTGATACTATTCACATGGATATTACACCTATGAAGAAAAAGATGTCAGATGTAAAGGCGGCGGTGGAAGACAATTCCGCCAGAATGGTAGATTTAGAGAAAGATAAGCTACCGAAGATGGAAAATAAGTGTGACGAGTTGATGTTGGACGAGTTGTAAAATGGACGTCGAAGAGGAATAGAGTTTTTCTCAACCTACGACCACGACTTCGCCTCGTTCTTTTGTACCTTGTTCATCGGCTGGATGATGGTGATGATGGTGTGAGCAGGACCCGTAACAAAATGGGGGAATGTCCGGAATCACTATGAAGGCCTCAGGTGAATAGACAAAGGTGAAACATTAGGTACTTTTGGTCGCCCTGAAACGCTAAGGTGATAGCGCGCGCTCGTGTTTCGAGTCATATGCATGCGTGCATTGCGTTGTAGTGTAGGCTTGTCGTCGAAGCCTGTGCGGAGACAACGCGGGGTTTGCGTATGTTGATTGTTGGTGGTCGCTGACCAGGTTGTGCGGTTGCACGGGTTTGCAAAGGTTTAATGTGTTTGAACCAGAGTCTTGCTGATTATGTTTCGGTGTTTTACAATTGTTAAAACTTTATGTTGGGCTTTTAGTCTGTGCATGCTGGTGTTCTTGCCTTTTGCTGGTGCTTTATGGTGATAAACGTTGAGACGGGGTATGAGCTCAACGTGGGGGTTGTCTCATAGGCATTCAGTTGACGTGTGGTATAGCACGTTGTGTTGTGTGCAGTGCGGTGTATACGAGAGTGTATGTTGCCGTCAGTATGACTGTATTACTGTATATGTATTGTGAAAGAAGGCATTTTATTTTTGCATGTACGATATCGATAGGGATGATTTAATTATGTACATACTTCTTTCGTTACACTCATAAGTATGTTTTTATGGAGGGGAGTGTGACGAGGGACGAGTTGATGTTGGACGAGTTGTAAAATGGACGTCGAAGAGGAAGAATAGAGTTTTTCTAAACCTACGACCACGACTTCGCCTCGTTCTTTTGTACCTTGTTCATCGGCTGGATGATGGTGATGATGGTGTGAGCAGGACCCGTAACAATAAGCTACAGAAAGAGATCGATCTTCTGAAGGAGAAGCTTCTTCTATCGGAGATTTACCAGAGGAAAGCTAATCTCCTGTTCTACGGGTTGGAGAAAAAGCAAGATGAGAATGTGGAAAGTGTTTTGCGGGAAGCATTTGTGGATTTGGGGTTGAGTGAGGAAGAAGCCCATTCTATCTCCATCGTCAATGCTCATCGTCTCCTTTCGAATAGAAGGAAAACAAACAACGCTCCTGAACCGATTATTGCGAAATTTCTCTACATGCCTCATAGGAATCGATTGCTATATGCGTACGAAAGACGAGAACAGCGCCCTGGAATCGATCGTCCCAAGTCGCGCATCAGTGTTCGCACTGACTTGCCTCCAGCACTCAAGGCCGAACGAAGCATCTTGGCGACGAAAGCGTACAAGTTTAGAAAGGAGGATAATGTTTCAACGAAAACTGTTGTTGCAGGTTGCAGAGTCATTTTGTACACGAAAGCCAAAATGCTACAGAATGGCAACCTTTCAAGGAATAGATATGGAAATAAAATTGATGTACGTTGCAAAAGCCAGGCACCAATCCATCACTATTCCGGCATCCTACCTGTACACCCGATGTAAATTCCTCAGGGAATCGATAGTTGCCACATCCGTGTGAATTTAGCATGTATACATCAATTTGTAATTCTCCGGTACCAATTCTCATTTTAAATTTTTATTAACGATTCCCTTAAAGGTCGTATACTATTTTTTGGCTAAATGATTTTATAGGTGAAGTTACGACCAGGAAAAGTATATTCAACCATTTCAATGGAATTAAACAATTCTAACAAAAAATAAAAAGTTTCATCAGGTATGTCGATCGATTCAGGAATTATCATCCCTCAACAGAAATGTAAATCGGATATTCATACGTGTATGACGTTAATGACTTGTAAATCAATTGGTTGGCATGTTTGAGAGGTGATTGTTAATTTCATATTGTATATGACGCATTTAATTCTCAGATTCACTTTATCAGTCGTTATACATGTACTTAAAAAGCAAACCAATATTAATATATATTAAACCATTATAAATAGAAAATGGGATCAAACAACTTTAATGAATATTAAAGAAGTCTCATCAAATATGTCATTTGATAAGATAATGTACATATGCAACTATACTAGTTTATTGGTTATACTGTTGACTTTCCTTCATGATTAAAGTTGAAGTCATGACATTAATAAACTAATTTAATTATAAGAAAATCAGACGTACGTCCATTATGCTAAATATACGAGACAGTATAAGTTTAAGTACACTCAAACGTAAATTAAGAAAATCACTTATTGCTTTTTATGAACGTTGATCCCTCAATGGTGATTCTTGTTTACCTGTGTAGCAAAATCTATAGATTAAATGAAACCTTCCAGATCCTGCCCCTCCATCCCCCCCCCCCCCCCCCCTTCCTCGCCCCCTGTCACTATGTCCTTCTTCTGTCTTTTGTAAAATTTACTCCTTTCCATTGTTACTATTCCCAGCTTTATTATTTCTCAGTGCTTTCTCTTCGGTGGAAAGTGTGTTATGCTTATGATTTTGTTTGCTTTCCATGGCCATGTATCTGTCTTCTTCTTTTTCCCTTTTATTGGGCATTTTATGCATGGTTGCCCAGACTAGTTTTTTATGTGCTGTATTCATGATTTATCTTTTGCCAGGGACCAGCGCTTCTGCAAGCTATGCTTCTATGCTGGTCTCTGTTTTCATTATCATTTTCATAAAATTAATCTAATGTAGTCTTCATTACTGTTACTTTTTTCTTACAACTCCAACTTTAATGCACATTATTTTGCTTGTAATGATCAAAAACGTTTCTGCACTAAGTTGTATTGTCAATATTGTTGATTGCATAATACATATTGTTATATACATGTACTTTGAAAATGAAAGTGTAATGAAATAAAATCTGAATCTGAATCTATGCTATGGGTTATGCGTCAGTTGTAAACATCAGCGGTCTGATTTTTAATTCCAAGAAACTACGCATGACATGTTATTTTTGGTATATGAGTATATTAATGTTTATATCATATCTTCTTTCATCTGAAGTTATGTATTATTTTAATTGAATATCATGCTTTCTACCTGTGTTTAAATTTCAATATTATATGAAACTGTAATTATATACTACTCCGAGAAATGTAATGCTTGTTATCGATCATATATTTTCTATTTAATTTTACCTATACGGATAATTATTCATAAGGCTTTAAATTCGAAAACTCGTTATTTACTTGAATTTAATATACCTTCATGGGTCTATTTGTCAACAACTGTAAAGAAATTAACATTTGGTATCGATCATATTTTATTTCGATTCCATTTATTTCAATTCTATATCAGCTATCATTTGTTATCATAAAATCCATTAAAACGTGTTGTAGCAAGATATGCTTGAAATATGATTGATATTTAGTTGGCAAATGTATATTTTGCTTCAATGATATTTATAAAGGTATTCGGTTTGTAAAAAATATAATAATTTAAAAATAATTAATTGCAAATTACATTATCGATATCATATCACGCCAATCTGGCAAGGTTAAATCACATGTATTGCTTGGTTTTCTTGTTTTGAAATTATAACAAATATAAATATTTTTTTTTTTTTTTTTTTTTTTTTATAACGCAACGTGGTAGTGATGCTCGAGCTCATTATATAAGCAAGTTCTTGATGTCTATCTGTCAGGTTAAGTTCCATTTTGTTCCCATTTTTCCCCCATCATCCATTTCACCTTTCATTCCATCCCAGTCATGACTTTTCACCTATTCATTCATTCTTGTTCATCTTTTACACAACATCATATTTGATCCTGATTTCTCAGTATTCAACACGTTTCAAACTCAAATTGTTCCACTCGATAAAAATGAATGAACGCAACCAACAGTCTTACTTTAATCTTAATAATGTTACCTCTGATAGTAGGTACTATACGACTCATGAATTTGTTTCTAGCTTTAAAAACGCAACTAAATCATTTAGCTTACTCCATATTAACTCCAGAAGTTTAAGTAAAACTTTTGATTCCTTTGAAACCTTTTTGTATAGTATTGACAATTTGCCATTTTCAGTCATTGGTATAACTGAGACCTGGCTCCATTCTATTTCACCTAATGTATTTAACTTGCAAAATTATGAAATGATTAGAAATGATCGCTTGGGAAAGAGAGGAGGAGGAGTTGCGTTATATATTCGAGAACATCTTAAATTCAAGATTCGACATGGCTTGTCAATTAACCAATGCGAGTCATTGTTTATTTAAATTATAAATCAAACAACGAAAAATATTGTAATTAGTCTAATTTATCGACCACCCAATAGCCATATTGATCTATTTTATGGGGATTTCGAAAGATGTTTTGATATACTAGCTAGAGAAAATAAGATATTGTATTTCATGGGTGATTTCAACATTGATTTGTTGTCTCCAACTTGCATATCGTCGGCCTTATGCCAAAAGGGCCTTATCACTGTATAAAGTCTATGGCCTTAAGGCCCTTTTTGGCATAAGGCTGACGATATTCAAATACCTGTTACCCGCATATTCAAATACCTGTTACCCGCATATTAATAAACCTACCAGAATTGAAAATAATTCATCAACTCTGATTGATAACATTTTTTCAAATATTTTCCATTCAAATATAACTAGTGGTCTACTATATTCCGATATATCAGATCATCTTCCAATATTTGCAATCTCCGAAAATGACATTTTAAGTCAAGACCAACCTAAACAGATTCCTTTTCGAAAAGAAACACCTGAAAATATTGAATCATTTAAAAATGACTTGATTAAAGAGGAATGGTTCGATGTATATTTTCAGCAAAATGCAGATAATGCGTACTAATATTTTAACAATAAATTACAATTTTATTATGATAAGAATTTTCCCTTAATTACTGAAAAAAAGAAAACTAAACATGCTAAAATGCCGTGGATAACAAAGGCAATATTAAAATCTATTCATACTAGAAACAAACTTTACAACACATATTTAAAGAACCCCACTATTTGCAACTGTAATAGATATAAGAAATATCGAAATAGTAAAATGCATTACTCTGAGAAATTAAAAAAAGTTAAATTAAATATGAAAGCAACCTGGACTATTATAAATAAAATAATTGGTAAAAAATCGAATTGCCGAAGGATAATTTTACTATAAATCATACTTCCATTAATATTTAGATACATTTAATTCATACTTTGTTAATCTTGGTCCTAATCTTGCACGCAAATTTGACAAGCAAAATGAAATTTTACTAAATATCTCAATGAACCAACTTCTCGATCCCTTTTCCTAAATCCAACAAATCCCACTGAAATAATCAACATAACTAAATGTCTTAATACAAGCAAATCTCAAGGGCACGATAGGATAAGTACATCACTCCTCAAACAGATCATATATTCAATTGTTTCCCCATTGAATTACATATTTAATATCTCTATAAATACGGGTATAGTTCCAAAATCTCTAAAAATTGCAAAAGTAAATCCGGTCTTTAAAAAGGACGATCCTTATGAAATTAAGAATTATCGCCCAATTTCAATTCTTCACAGCATATCAAAAATTCTTGAAAAAATTATTTACAAAAGACTTTTTAGGTATTCATGAATTGCTTAATATGAATCAATTTGGATTAAGGAAATATCATTCACCTGATTTAGCTCTAGTACATTTGTATGATAAAATAACTAAAGCAATGGCAGATAAAAAATACGTAATTGGAATTTTTATGGATTTGTCTAAGGTGTTTGATACGCTTGATCACGATATTTTACTCAAAAAAATTCATACATATGGAATTCGAGGAGTGACCCATACATGGTTCAAAAATTACCTTTCCGATAGGGAGCAATATGTTGCATTCAATGAGGTTCCTTCTGATTGCTTAAGTATAAAATGTGGCGTTCCACAGGGATCAATATTAGGACCTCTCCTCTTTCTTTTATACATTAACGATATAATTAATACTAGCCCCGTTTTATCTGTTATCTTGTTTGCAGATGACACCAATATATTTTACTCCCATGAAAGATTAGACTCTTTGATTGATACACTCAATTTTGGAATTACCTACAGTATCAACCTGGTTTAAATGCAATAAACTGTCCCTTAATATAGACAAAACTAATTTTATTTACTTTACACATTCAAATGCGCATGCTAATGATTTTCCGTATAACATATTGATTGATAATGTACCCCTACATCGTAAACAATGTACAAAATTCTTAGGCGTCTTTATAGATGAAAATCTGAATTGGAATCAAGATATAAGTCATGTAAGTACTTGTATATCCAGAAATATTGGTATATTGTATAAAACTAGAAAATATCTCCCTCAAAATACTCTTTTCATGCTATACAATGCACTTATATTACCATACATAACTTACTGCAATATGGTCTGGGCATCTTGTGGGAAAACAAAAATAGACTCTATTTGTAAATTACAGAAAAGGGCTATCAGAATCTGTACTGGTTTTCAATATTTAGAACATACAGACCCGTTATTCAATGAATTAAAAACACTTAAAGTTTCTGACATCAATTCCCTCCAGACCTGTATTTTTATGTTTAAATATAAAAACAAATTACTTCCTGATTCTTTCCAAGACCTTTTCACGCTTAATAGTGCAATTCATTTATATCCCACCCGTATCTCTGCAAATTACCATTTGAGTAATCCGAAATTACTTATTGCACATAAATCTATACGACATCATGGTTCAGATATATGGAATGCATTACCGGATTCCATCAAATCTTGTCAAAACCTCACCGCTTTTAAAGCTAGAAATAAAGAAAGATTGCTATCGAGTTACACTGAATCAGCTTAAAGTTTGTAGTTAGATTACTGAAATCTCATATCAACTTTGTTTCTGCATCAATTTAAATTTTTTATTCCTAGTTTCAATATCAACATTATTATCACGTTTAGTTATTTTTTTCTTTTTTTCTTTTGCACTAGCCCCAACCCCTAATTTCATCATTCCCATCAAAAACATATCATGCAGTTCAAAATAATTCTAAGGGGAAAGTATAATTGTCATAATATAATTTGTCATCCATTCCGCACAGCAAAAATAATAATTATCTGAATATGATTGGGTTGCCACATCATCAAGCACTTGCTTATAGTGACAGTCCATCTTCTGCTTTTCATTAAAATATCAGTAAGTTGGCAAAGGTTAATTTATGATTAATTACTACCGCTTATTCATTTTATACTCATTGTTTCCCCGAATATGATTGTAATTATATTTGTTATACTTAGGTCGAATTGTGACCTATACCTTTGTAAAATGTGAAACATGCAGAAGAAAATAATTAAAATCAAATCAAATCAAATTCTTCAAGTGCGGAGAGGGAAGAACTTCGTACGTTGATTGCAGCAAGAACCTGAGTGTGCGGGTCTCCATATGTCTTTCCATGACATGGACCGTGCTTCAACACCTTCCCAGGCATACCATGCGCCTTGTTGCACAAGCCCCACTGCCTTAGCTGAACGGTGTTCATCCTCCTTGCGCCGAACCTCTTCAGACACCATCTTCCTTCTCACTTTGGCGCTCGCCTTAAAGTAATACTGGATTGGATTGATGCCTACTCCTGCTCTACTCGTCTGGATTGGCCCCATCATGTCTTTGTGTCTCAGCCGAGACTCCATATCCTCTGCCTCACGCTGGGCATTCCATTTCCTTCCTGTCCGAACATCCGGCAAAGTGTCTTCACGAACTGAAAACCCTGGAATACCTCCCTTCTGGACTGCCGTATCAATATATCCATTCACGAGTAGGTATTTGGCTAGACGCTCTGTTAGGATTCCCATTATTATCTTCCCATCCACATTAAGCAGGGATATTGGTTGGAATGCCTCGATTCTCTCTGCATTCCGCTCTTTAGGAATGTACACACCATCAGCTTTATTCCACTCCCTGGGAAGTACGTTGTTCCGCCACAGTACCTTCGGCACAACAATTTCCTCAACCTTCCACAATACTTAAAGATCTTATATGGCACACCATCGGGACCTGGCGATGAGCTAGCCCTCGCTTTCTTGACGAATCTCTCTACCCAGAAAGGCGTGGTTGGCAGCTGTCTAAACTCTCACCCGGTGGAGTTGGGCGAACCAAAGCCTCCATTGCTGGTAGAGACTGATTCCTAGTAATGTCCACCTCCTCTGTAGGCCTCATAATGCTTGCCGTATGTCGTGAATTTCCTGCTGCCTGTGTGCCCCCCATACTAAATCCTGGATCCGCCCCTGGTTATATCTAACGTGATTTGATATTCAAATTTACAGATTCATATATCTCGAAACTCTGAGTCTTAAGCATTAAGACAAATCTGAGCAATTAAAGAGCTTCGTGTATTGCATGTTGAGGATATATTCCTCAATTGCAAACTAGTCCTGAGTAAACGAGGTTTAGAACAAAGATGAGTAAAATTAACCAAGGTACCATGCACTCACATCCCGAATGGATTTGAGATCAAAGGATGGATTGCAATGCATTTTGTTGTCGGTGATGATGGTGATGGTATGTACATGGATCGTCTAATTATTGAGGAAATGTGGAAACCGGTGTGTCTCATGCTGTTACTGTATTATAGCAAGGAGATAACTCCTTGAATTGATTATAGTCACGCTGACTCTCTCTTTGGTCAGCTCGTTTACGAAATGGCGTATATTTTTCACACAGTAAAACACCTCGGCCATTTCATGTTCATAATAATTTTCAGATCAGATTTCTGGTCTTAGAGTTTTAATAGATGCACAAATCCAGAATTCGGGTTTCGGAGGGGATGGTTATGTCATTATTTCTTTGGTAAAACTATTCGATTTTATTTTAATGTCGGTAAATGTTTTTGCTTTTGATGAATTAATATCCATCCTTTAAGAGTCTAATTGAGGCTAAATTATGCCGACACATATACTGTTGGATATCACATGGATATCCTCTCCAAACAATCCTTTGGGTATAAAAGATCAGGTTTGAAATATTATGTAGATCTATAGGCCTATTTTTGATATTTTTGTTACCGCATCCTAAATTTCGGATGGAGCAGGAGGTAAAACCACAAATCCACAAGTCGTGCAAGAAGGAAGGAAAATAATCTTTATTTCGAGTATGACCATGACCAAGCCGCCGAGCCTGGTTGAGAGCAATGTTGGATCATGCCGCGCCAATTAATCTTCGAAAGGGGGAGAGCTACAGCCTTCCTCGAGGCTGGAGTGCCCGTTAAAAAGATGGCGAGGCGGCTTGGCGTAACGCCACATTTATTTGCAAGATCCCCGACTGCAACCCTATCGAAAACGTCTGGGATAAAATCAGGCGGAAAGCCAACAAGAAGGTGAAGGACGATACATATTTGGAGGAATTCCAGCGCATTTTGCAGAGTGCCTGGGCCAACCTGGATCAATGTCGCATACAAACTTCGATCAACAGTATGCTGAAGTGGTGTCGCGAGGTGATCGAAGCAGATGGTGACCTATCAATTATTGAACACTTCATTCATTGTGTTCCTTATTAAAAGTAAAACATAGAGTGTGACATACAATAAATGGTGCTTGAAAATTCAGAAACATGCGTGATTCTTTTGTTATTCGTGTAGAAACTGAACAAATCACAAAAGTGCAAGATTTTTTTCACAGTTTTTGTCATAAAATGCATGATTTCACACCAACAATGCCATCAATTGGCAGACACATACCATTCGTTTTTGCGTAAGAAATTTCCATATTCATTACCGTTTGAATGATCAAAATCGTATATTACACATACCGCGCGGCGAGCGCACGGTTCCTCGCCTACCTGGCGCTGATGCGCGGAAAACCTCACGCATCGCTGGTCTTTGGCCTTGACGTCTCTGAGTCACCCCATTTTACATATGACATTTGACCTCTTAAAGTTACTTAATAATAATAATAATAATAATAATAATAATAATAATAGCTGTTTCTTATAAAGCGTCTTACCAATTGCAATGTAACCGACCAAAGCGCTTACAGTATTATTATGTCATTCACAAAAAGTTTGTCAGCTCGAACGAAGCCGCCGGGTCTGGTCGGGTCGATTTCAACCCATCTAAAATATGCGCCAAACTTTGTCAGAAGGAAGGTGTATGACTATACCAAAACACCAAAACTGACAAAATTTCCCGTCGGGATAGGTTGTCAGACCGCCCCTAAAATTTGGGGGAAATTTTCCCCTTAAGTCCCATGGACCAAAGTTTGTCAGCAGGAAGAGGTATGGGTGAACATTACAAAAATATTAAAACCGACAAAAATTTCCATCGGGAAGGACGTGTAACAGGCCCCTGAAAAATAACATATACAACAGTTTTGGCAGATCTCGTGGGAATAAATACAATGTGAAAGAAATGCGAGAATAACGTTGCGTAGCTCAATCAAAGTTCCCCAGAGCTGTCCTCCCTTTTTGAAATTTTTGCAAAGGCTGAAAAAATGTCTCCGCCGGGAGTCGAACCCGGGTCGTTGGCTTAGAACGCCAATGCCTTAACCACTAGACCACGGAGACGGGTTAGTGGTTTCGGCGACACCAGATTCAATTGACCGACAGATTTGACAAATCTTCAACCTTATTAATTAATTCCTTTGTCGGGGGCAGGTGAGTTTTGAACAAAGACAAGCCGCGTGCCTCAGCTGGATCCAAGCGAATGCTTTGAGATACATGTATACATGAGAATGCAAAAATTTCAAAAAGGGAGGACAGCTCTGGGGAACTTTGATTGAGCTGCGCAACGTTATTCTCGCATTTCTTTCACATTGTATTTATTCCCACGAGATTTGCCAAAGCTGTTGTATATGTTATTTCCTTACACTTGTTAATAATTATTCTAATGTATACATGTATCTCAAAGCATTCGCTTGGATCCAGCTTGGATCCACCTACCCCCGACAAAGGAATTAATTAATAAGGTTGAAGATTTGTCAAATCTGTCGGTCAATTGAATCTGGTGTCGCCGAAACCACTAACCCGTCTCCGTGGTCTAGTGGTTAAGGCATTGGCGTTCTAAGCCAACGACCCGGGTTCGATTCCCGGCGGAGACATTTTTTCAGCCTTTGCAAAAATTTCAAAAAGGGAGGACAGCTCTGGGGAACTTTGATTGAGCTACGCAACGTTATATATATATATATATATATATATATATATATATATAATGTGAAAGGAAATGAGAGAATAATGGTTGCGTAACTTATATATCACTGGATGGTACGTTAGCGGGACGCGTGTAATTTTTTGGTAACCAAGCCTAGGCAGATTTCGCATTTTTTCATACTAATACGGTTTATTCCGTCAAGACTAATCGGCATGAATATTCATGAAAACGAATTTTAGCTATATAATAAAACGAGCAAGGACATCGAGCAGCTGCTCTGTGTGGCGCAATCGGATAATCCAGTCCTCTCTTGGTGAAGGAACCAAGAGTTCGAATCTCGGCAGAAGATTATATTACGAAATTTTCTTTTGCTTATTAGGGTTAGGGTTAGGGTTAGGGTTAAGGTTTAGAAAATACAAGTCCGATACTTGTAGTCTGTTTCAAAGTCTTCAAAAAGGTGTTTCTGCCTAGGCTTGGTTACAAAAAAAAAAGACGCTAGCGGGACAGTGAACAATGAGGTTTATTCCGTCACAATACATTGCTGTACATTAGCAGGACACTCGCGGACATTAGCAGGACATTCAGACAATGCTCCTAACAAAGCACTGTCCTGCTAAGGTACCATATAGAGTTATATATATATATATATATATATATATATATATATATATATAATAAACCCCTCAAAAAAAGTTCTGCAATTCAACTTTGAGCCTTGATATCTTTTTGGCGGCTTTTTAATCATTCTTGATTTTTAGATCATTGGAAAGTTCATTTATCCCCCTTCACATCCATGCCCCATTTGTAATGGTTATGTCATCCTTGAATGCACAGCACCCCTGAATAGAGGGCAAAGTCAAAAGTGAAAAGTTGCAAATTGAATGGCTATCTTGGCTATTGTCTATTGCTTTTGTTGCAATGTCGGGTGTGTGTGAATGATGTTGAATGGGTAACAGCGTTTGGAGGAGGCAGTGTTATGGTGTGGGGTGGCATATCTGCTGAGGGAAAGACACAGCTTATCATCGTTGATGGAAACCTGACAGCAGAGAGATACCGAGACAACATTCTTCGGCCAGAGGTCATCCCATACATGCACAATCTTGGACCAAACGCCATCTTCCAAGATGACAACGCCCGCCCACACAGAGCAAGGATCATCACCGAATACCTGCAGGAGGAGGCAGTGACGAGGATGGATTGGCCTGCGAACAGCCCTGACTTGAACCCAATCGAGCACCTGTGGGACCAGCTTGGCCGTGCTGTACGCGCCAGAGTGACAGATCACACTACACTGGCTTAGTTGCGACAGATCTTTATCGAAGAGTGGAACCTCATCCCACAGCAACGCATCACCAGGCTGGTGACAAGCATGAGGAGGAGATGCCAGGCTGTCGTAGCTGTATTTGGATCTTCTACTCGCTACTGAACTTCTGATCCTTTGCTATTCCACATTTGATGTGCATGTTACTCAATAAAAAGTGCCAAACATTTTGTCATTTGCAAATTTGTGTATTTGTGTTTGTTTTTGTTTCGTTAGAGAGGGGAGAGAGAGTTAAAGAACATGAGTTCACATCAAGAAAGGGGAATGTGTTTGTTGAAGTGAAAAGCAATCCAAAAGAAGAAGAGAGTTTGTGTTGCTTATGTTTCTGTGATAGGGTTACATGGTTGAAAATGAGATAATTTGCTGAGGGGAGACTTTTTCCCCACCGCAGTTGTGTACTGCTAAGGTGGAAACTTGCAATATTCTGCATGAAACCAAAACACAATATTAATGTTATCACAATCAGTTGCTGATTAAAACACATTCCATCTTAAAACAAAAGAATAATTCCACTTCAAAATCACTGAAAACAATATTTGTCCACCAAACAAGGGATTACAGCAGAAACATGCACACCTAATACAAAATTAAACAAACCAAAATGAACAAAAACAAAGAAACGAAACCTTTCATTCCAGTTAAGAACTCAGTGTGAACAATAACAATGCATTCTGCAACTTTTCACTTTTGACTTTGCCCTATATTTAGGTGCACTGCACATTCCGTGATTACATAATCAATACAAATGTGGTATCATTGTGAATGTGAATAAACAAGCTTTACAATGATATCAAACTTGATGATGATCATACAGTTACTAGAGAGATATAAATGCTTAAACTTGAATTGCAGAACTTTTTTGAGGGGTTTATATACATATATAGCGAGAGGGGTGTTGGTGTGTGTACCGTTCGTTTGAACCATGTTACATTTAGATATGTGAACAGATAATGGTGGAACGGAACGAAGCAGGTCACTCGGTTAATTTACCAGCTCTCGGCTCCTGGCCTTCTTCATGTTTTTTTGCTAAATCAAACAGAATGAAACAAATAATAATACTCCGAGTACTCCTGACCAGTAACATCTCTTCAATCTCACTTACTCATGTTGATTTATGTTTCCAGCTTTATGACAATTCTGTTTTGTTGTCTTTAGTTTTGTTTTGGCGAGTAACATCTTTTCAATATCACTTACTCCTTCTGATTTATGTTGCCAACTTTGTGCTTAATCTATTCTGTTCTGCCAGCTTTAGTTTTGTTATGTTGCTCATTATTATTATTTCTTTCATTCTGTTTGATTTAGCAAATAAACTTGAAGAAGGCCAGGAACCGAGTGACCTGCTTCATTCCTTTCCATCATTACCTGTTCATATATATATATATATATATATATATATATATATATGTGTGTGTGTGTGTGTGTGTGTGTGAGAGGTTTGACAATCTTCGTACTCATTGACTGTGTCATCGTAGAAATATTATATCTTGTAAGACGTGCAAAAGCGAATGATGACACGAGACGTAGCTCTATATCCGTTGCTAGTGCCAAGCTTTCGGCGTGGGCGCCTTTATCACGGCTATAAAACAAGCAAATAATACAAAGTAATACGAACTAAAATAATATAACATAATCAAAGGCACTAAGAGGTAACATAATAACGTGAATGGGGTAATAGACAAATGAACGGTAACGGAAATACATAGAAACATATAACTATATACAGTATCTGAGTATACATATGTAAGTATAATAATAATATAAGTTGACAGGTACCTGTGTTGATGCTGTGTTGTTGTTTGAGGTGGGCTGAGATAGTGTGGAGACTGAGGGCTGGGTTTGGATTTATATTGTATGTATACATCAGACCATTTATTTTGTATGTATACATCAGACCATACAAGTGTATGGATGTATACATGTTCATAATTTTGAATATGATGCACATCCACTTTATTATATTGAGCAATCCGACTCTATTATATATGTATAATGTTAGCAGGTACATTTTATATAAAATTATGTAATTATGTAATTAACACTCCGGCCCCACCCTTTACACACAGCCCCCCCCCCCCCCCCCCCCCCCCCCCCCCCCCCCCCCCCCCCCCCCCCCCCCCCCCCCCCCCCCCCCCCCCCCCCCCTCCGCAACACACACTCCTAGTAGCCCCATACCCGGTCAAGCTTCAGGTACCCCGCACAATACCCACCCACTAATCCTCTTCCCGCTAAATCCAAACCCAGCCCTCAGTCTCCACACTATCTCAGCCCACCTCAAACAACAAAACAGCATCAACACAGGTACCTGTCAACTTATATTATTATTTTACTTACATATGTATACATATGTATACTCAGATACTGTATATAGTAAAATTTTTAGGCATTTTACTCCCAGTGTTAAAGGGATAGTTCAACCTGACAATAAGTTGGTTTTAATAAATGCAGAGAAACAAAAGAAACATATCAGTGAAGGTTTGGCGAAAATCCGTTAAAGAATTATGGAGTTATGGATTTTTAAAGTTTTGATTTTGTGACGTCACATGCGAGCAGCTTCCCCATGTGTCATGTGATATAAATTCCAGAAAATGACATTTTCTCAGAAAATGGAAATGGTGTTACTTGTGCATTCAATATAACATCTTAAACATAATTTCATACCCGCTCCTCTAAGAAAGATATCTTCAGTCACCATGAACCATTGAAAAACGGGAATTTATAGAATTTATATTACATGACGTATGGGGTAGCTGCTCGCATATGACGTCACAAATTTAAACCTTAAAACACCCATAACTCTCTTATTCCTTGATGGATTTTTGTCAAACCTTCACCAATATATTTCTCTTATTTTTCTGCTTTTTTCAAAACCAGCTTATTGTCAGGGTGAACTATCCCTTTAAAGATTGTTTGCTCGATCTGTAATGAAAACACAAGTCAGAAAAAATTTGGAACCAGCACTGGGAGTAAAATGCCTAAACATTTGTTTACAAATTAAAATTCGTCCCATCAAGCTTCTTCATTTACTAAGACATATTATTACTATTATTATTATTATTATTATTATTATTATATAATCCATACTTTTCTTTGTTGCGTCATTTAATAGCGCTCACTTTACGCGTCCAGCTTCTTTTCTTGTTTATACTTGTATCATGGCTACTCATGCGTTCTTTTTTTTTATTTTGCATCTTATTGTTTGAAATTATGCACCAACTTTGCCTTCCTTTGTGGCGTCACTAACTAGCTCTTAAATCATGCGTCGAGCTTACTTTTATTATTTTTATTTGTTTCATGGCAACTTATGCGTCTTCTTAATTTCTTGCATCTGATTGTTTATTTTCAGTCTTACTTTCATAAAGGTCTTTGACCGAAACGTCAGTCCAAATTTTTTGGCTCCTGCGGTGTTTTTATTTGACTCCTGAGTATTCATTCTTCGATATATATATATATATATATATATATATATATATATACATATATATATAGACAAAATAGGAATGAAAAGTCCGTATACGATGTAAAAATTCGAATTTTCGGCCATAGGCCGTCATCAGGAAATGATGAAAATTTATTAGATAGGTACACAAAAGAGCGTGAAGCGCGAAAAAAACAAACAAAACAACGCAAAAGCTCCATGGATACCAGGAATAGGCTTCTGCTATATTACGCCTCTATCTCTTTTTCTTTCTCTCTCTCTCTCTCCTCTCTTTCCTGATCTCTACCATGGTTGCGCTGGTATCCATGGAGCTTTTGCGTTGTTTTTTTTTTCGCGCTTCACGCTCTTTTGTGTACCTATCTAATAAATTTTCATCATTTCCTGATGAAGGCCTATGGCCGAAAATTCGAATTTTTACATCGTATACGGACTTTTCATTCCTATTTTGTCTATAACTTTGCAAGTCCGAAGCAGAACCATATTCATATATATATATATATATATATATATATATATATATATATAAAGAAAGTGTTCTGCGTCGGTTTAGGTAAAATATAAATAGAAAAGACAAATATAAATCAAAAAACCGTCGAGATGTCAATTATCCCATATTTCGGGCATAGCCCTTTTTAAGGAATGACAAATTCTTTTCTATTTATATATATATATATATATATATATATATATATATATATATATAAATTAATTAATTAAATTAATATATATATTAAATATTTTAAATCTCAAATAGGATTTTGTATCAGGAAGAAAAACACTTTTGCATTCGGATTAAAGATATCTTTATCTAACATATGCTCCAAACTTTGTCAGAAGGGAGGTGTACGACTATACATTACCAAAAGACCGAATGACAAAATGTTCCCGTTGGATGGGTTGTCAGACCGCCCCTAAAACTTGGGGAAAATTTCTTCCCCTTAAGGGTAAAATGGGGTGACTATTTCGGGACAGGCTCCTGGCCTATGTGGAGAGAACAGGCGGCTCGTCTACTCCAAATTTAAGTGAATAAGTCTATCTACAGTCTTAACCGTGTATGACAGATAGAGATAGTCTGTACGTCACATCACACAAGGAAAAGATGAATACCATCCGATGCACCGGCCTTTTATATAATACCTAATTTGAATTTTAGATTACTTTGAAATTATTTGTGTGATTCCATTGCCTGAACACCTGGGATATGCTTACCTCTGAAGACTTGTATAAGTATTATGTAATATAATATTTATTCTTATTTTCACTATTGCTTTGAAAGTAACTTTACAGATGTTAATTTACACAACTGTCAGTCATGCAATGTAAATGTATGTGTGAAGGTACATGTACATGTAACGTGTGCATGAACATGCATATGTACATGTATTTAAAACACTGTCAAATACATGTACCTGCAGTGTCACATTTATAACTTGGTATTTGTTGTGTAACTAGCCAATTAAAAAACACGAATGCTTGTTTTCCCCTTGACGTAGGAGTTGCGCGTGAATTGAATTATAAGCAACCTCATGGATCATATGCAGCTTGGACTTCTCGACCTGGAAGTACATGGTAATTAATCTTTAAATTGCTTCAAAACACCGTTTGGGCTATGACACAAATTAGCCGGAAGTGTTATACATGTACATGTAGGTGCAAGATACATACACACATTGTACATGTGTAACCAAATTGAAGACAAAACAGTTCACCCTCAGACATCACACTGTGATAGAATTAAATGCTCCATCACGTTGTTTTAGTGCTCCCCTACGAAAGAAAAAAAAAATTCTGGCTACGCCTTTGCTTCTCTTCTCTCTCTCTCCTTTGCTGTACATGGTACATGCATTATATATCTCTTCCTTACATGTGTATGGTGCTAGGTTGACAGCGTTTGTTGTGAAGGTGTTTAGCCATGCCAGTCAGTTCACCAGAGTTCTGACAGACCATGTAGAACAGAGTATAATCTGGCTCATTGACTACAACCAGCTACAGTCCGGAGCTTTCCAGGAGAATCAACAAGTGACTCACCGAGAGATGATTGTAAGTTATAATGCTGTTTATCTCTGGAACAACTTTTGAAGAAATACATGACAGAATAATAAGGTTTTCTCAGCATTTCACCAGATGTTAACGTTGTAACTGAGCATTCCACCCCACATCTAATTTGATGTATTACATAGCAGCTGAATGATATAGGGTCTGAGCCAAAAGTCCTGTCAACGCGACAGGACGGAATTCAATAGGATTTATTTTCCTCACAAGAAAATAAGAAATGCTACGTGCTGCATACCTTTACTTATATAAAAAGTTTACATTGAAGAACAATTCCACTACAAACACAAGACTGATCGTAATTCCGTTTCCAATGTAGCAACATATTTTGTTAGCGCGACGGGACGGAACATTAGAATGGTGAAATTTTGTAAGACAGATTCAAAGTAAAATTCTATCGAATTTAAAATTGAAGACTAGCTACGTATCGTGATTTTTTATTAGTATGATAGAGCACATGACATTCAACTATGAAGCTAAGATTTTTGGCCCAATCAATTTTTTTTAATTTGAAAATTGATGAATGGGTGTCGTGCAACAGGACGGAATGCGACGGGCCGGAAACTTTTGCACCATGTACAAAATGGATGGGGATTTATTTATTTATTTTTTTGAATATTGTCCAACTGTACTTTTTTCTTTTAAACTATGGTAGAAGTAAAATGTTAAGGCAAAGGGAAGTGGCAAGCTTTATTGTTAATTCAAATTAAAGAGATAAAAATCAATGGAGAGGGTTGAAGAGAAATTTCTTATATCATCAAATAGTTCTTTTTTTCTAAAAAAATGTGTTAGAACTAAATTGTTCAGGTAAGAAAACTGTCAATCTCTATGGTTTATTCAAATTAAATGAATAAAAACTTGCTCGGGTTAAAAAAAAATATACTTACATCAAATGACATATATGGGACTGTACTTTCCATGCAAAATCCCGTCCCGTCGCCCTGTAGGGGTGTCGTAGTCGAGTGGTTTAAACACTTGACTGGAGATGGGAAGGTCGTGGGTTCGAACCCCGGCGCGGCACTACTGTTCTTTGGCAAAACATTAATCTACATTTGCCACTCTCCACCCAGGTGTTAAATGGGTACCGGCAGGAATTATTTCCTTGAATGCTGTGAGCACCGAAATCGGTAGCCTAGCTAGAGCCGGGGTAATATTTGAGCACCATTCATGGTGGATGTGAGCGCTATATAAATATCCAATATTATTATTATTATTATTATTATTATTAAAATCGCTTAAATACCCACTAAATGCGACGGGACGGAAAAAAGTAACACATCACAATTCTTCTCGAAATATAAGGGAATCAATTTTAATGGTACAGAAGTGATGGTACGATAGTTCATTGATACTTTATAAGACCTCAGTCTATAAAATCCACTTTATCCTACAAAAAAATAAAAAGGGGGTGTCAAAGTGCCCCAAAATACAATTTTGCACCAAAAAGTTCAAATTTTAACCCAATTACAACAGAATATTGCCAGAACTGGCATTGGGCATTGAATAATATTGCATATAGTATTCCAACTCCAAACTTTATTTTTCAAATGCCCTTGCACTTTTTACTTAATTGCTTTTTCTAGTAATTCTGTCCCGTCGCGCTCTGAGGGCGCTTTTTCCCATTTTAAAGGTTATTTAAAAAAAAAAACCGGAACGCAATCATGGAGAGACATGTACATTTTCATAATAAGCTTTCATGTGATATACAAGGGCAGACACAAATCTTAAATTGAAAATTTAGGGTTTATGTTGACTAATTTTGGCTCAGACCCTATATAAAGCTATGGCAACAGACCCGTGGATAGTACATGTAGTAACGAATAACAGCATAATCACAATAATTACAATCGGTGGCGTGGCTACAGGGAGCAATCGAATGGAGGGAAAGCTCAACAAACAAAACTATTGAAATTATTTCCTATTATTTTCAACCAGTCATTTGACTCAATAATTATATGTGGTCAGTTCCTTGGCCACTAACTAAAGTTTTAGGCATTTTTATTTGTATTTGGCTAATTACTTTTGAATTTGGTTAGCACCTTGAGTAGGTTCATCCTGCATGTTCATGTATTTTGTTAAGTATTATGTGCAGGCAAGATGTCACATTTTGTTTGACTTTTTAAAGGGAGAGTCCACCCTGGTATTAAGTTGATTTGCATAAAAGCAGAGAAATGAGAGAAACGGATTAGCAAAAGTTTGAGCAAAGTCTGATCAGAAATAAGAAAGTAATGAATTTTTGAAGTTGCAATCAATCAAACACAAATTGGCAACTCCTCGACGTATCTTGCTAGCTCCTCTCCCATTTTCTTACAACAGAAGATTTCATAAATGTTCATTTTTTAATTGTCTTTGAAGGAATAGATTTGTTTCATACAGGTTTGCTGTAAAAAACACATGAACAATGATTATATCGAGGGTGCATATATGGTTGGATATTTTCTTTAGAGAAAATGGAAATTAATTTTAAATATTTGGTACAGGGAAAATGGGGGAGAAGCTCAAAAGATACGTCATGACGTTGCCAAGTTATGTTTGATTGATTACAACTTCCAAAATTAATAACTTTCTTATTTCTTATTGTATTTTGCTCAAACCTTCACTGATCTGTTTCTTTGAATTTTCTGCTTTTTCTTAAATTAACTTGTATACGGGGTAGAATTCCCCTTTTAAATCTTTATATTTGATTATTGTGACAGGGAGGTGTGAAGGGTGAAACTGCTATGACTGCATTTGTCCTGATCTCTCTTCTGGAGAGTCGCAATTTACTTGTTCCTGCTAATGAGGTAACGTACTAATGTAGCAAGTACACTTTTAGCACCACATACGATTTAAAAAGATTCAAAAAACATTTCTTTGATTTTTATGTATGGAGCATTATCAAAATTTTAAAGCTGCTGAACATAGCGAAGTAATGTGACATACTTCGCTCGTAATAATTTCAATTATAGCTTTTGTTTTACTTTGGTTTGATTTCCCTGTCATCCATTACCTAGGTGAGTTTAAAGGGTCACTGCCATCAAAATGCAAGTGGATACCTGTTGGTTTGCAGTTCTACATAATCTCATATTTTGATATTTAAACTTCTAAATATGTTTCATAGATTTTTAATGAAATAATTTTCTACAATTTGGTATTTAACTTTGTCAAAGCTGACACCTGTTACAATACAGCATACAATAACAACATAGGAGTTGCTATGTCAGACATGCTGTATACATCATCAGGAAAACAAAGGCAATGAGGAGGTATTGTATGAAAGCATGGAATTCTATTATGAGTGTGTGCTGAGCTGGGGATCACTGTCTATTGTATTGTAGAATAGTGGAAGGTAACTTCCGCCAGCTCAGAATTGCGTGCTTTCATGCAATAACTCCCCATTGTCTTTGTTTTCCTGCTGATGCTACAGCATGTCTAACATAGCAACTCCTATGTTGTTATTGTATGTTGTAATGTAACAGGTGTCAGCTTTGACAAAGTCCTACATAACATTTAGGAATTACCATGATTACGAACCTTCCGAAACATGAACACTTTTTCATTTTCGGAAACATGAACTCTTTTTCATTTTCGGAATTATGAACCCCATTTCATTTTCGGAATACCCTATTTCATTTTTGGAATTAAGAACCTTCGGAATAAGGAACCGTCGGAGAAATTAATCAAATGTTCGGAATTTTGAACAATTATTTCATTTTTTAAAATTATGAACCCCCTTTGTGTTTCTAAATTACGAACCTTCAGAAAAACGAGTACCCCCCCCCCCCCCAATTTCCCATAGCAAAGGGTTCATAAAATCTCGCAAATGAAATAGGATTCATATTTCAGAACATTTGATACATTACTCCGAAGGTTCGTAATTCCGAAAATGAAATAGGGTTTATATAAGTCCTGATCTCTCTTCTGGAGAGTCGCAATTTACTTGTTCCTGCTAATGAGGTAACGTACTAATGTAGCAAGTACACTTTTAGCACCACATACGATTTAAAAAGATTCAAAAAACATTTCTTTGATTTTTATTTATGGAGCATTATCAAAATTTTAAAGCTGCTGAACATAGCGAAGTAATGTGACATACTTCGCTCGTAATAATTTCAATTATAGCTTTTGTTTTACTTTGGTTTGATTTCCCTGTCATCCATTACCTAGGTGAGTTTAAAGGGTCACTGCCATCAAAATGCAAGTGGATACCTGTTGGTTTGCAGTTCTACATAATCTCATATTTTGATATTTAAACTTCTAAATATGTTTCATAGATTTTTAATGAAATAATTTTCTACAATTTGGTATTTAACTTTGTCAAAGCTGACACCTGTTACAATACAGCATACAATAACAACATAGGAGTTGCTATGTCAGACATGCTGTATACATCATCAGGAAAACAAAGGCAATGAGGAGGTATTGTATGAAAGCATGGAATTCTATTATGAGTGTGTGCTGAGCTGGGGATCACTGTCTATTGTATTGTAGAATAGTGGAAGGTAACTTCCGCCAGCTCAGAATTGCGTGCTTTCATGCAATAACTCCCCATTGTCTTTGTTTTCCTGCTGATGCTACAGCATGTCTAACATAGCAACTCCTATGTTGTTATTGTATGTTGTAATGTAACAGGTGTCAGCTTTGACAAAGTCCTACATAACATTTAGGAATTACCATGATTACGAACCTTCCGAAACATGAACACTTTTTCATTTTCGGAAACATGAACTCTTTTTCATTTTCGGAATTATGAACCCCATTTCATTTTCGGAATACCCTATTTCATTTTTGGAATTAAGAACCTTCGGAATAAGGAACCGTCGGAGAAATTAATCAAATGTTCGGAATTTTGAACAATTATTTCATTTTTTAAAATTATGAACCCCCTTTGTGTTTCTAAATTACGAACCTTCAGAAAAACGAGTACCCCCCCCCCCCCCCCCCAATTTCCCATAGCAAAGGGTTCATAAAATCTCGCAAATGAAATAGGATTCATATTTCAGAACATTTGATACATTACTCCGAAGGTTCGTAATTCCGAAAATGAAATAGGGTTTATAAATCCGGAGGTTCGTAGTCCCGAAAAATAAGATAGAGTCCTACATAACTTTTCGGAATTACGAACCTTCGGAAATATGAACACTTTTCCATTTTCGGAATTATGAACCCTTTTCAATTTTCGGAATTATAAACCCTATTTCATTTTCGGAATTAAATATCCTCGGAATAACGAACCTTCGGAATCATGAACCTTCGGGAAAACGACATGTAACAGAGAATACATCGGTCTTTTCTAATGGCTCACTTTGGCTGTTGGTCTACTGGGATGTTCCTGGGCTACAGCCCAAGAGACCGATAGTTTCTTACCCTAACCCTAACCCCACTGGCGTAGCTAAGGGGGCACGAGGGCATGTGTGCCTCCCCCCCCCCAAAAAAAAAAAAAAATAGTGGAGAAAAAAAAACAGACTACAAGACTCCTTCCTGCACCCTCCCCTCTTATCAGTGTCCACATACATATGCATTGATTTTTACGAGCAAGGCTAATGACCCCAATGATGCCAGTCAGGGGCGTCGCTAGAACATTTTGAATGGCAAGGGGGGGGGGGGAGTGACACCCAACTTTGCCGAAAAAATGCTGCACCCTAATATCCCCACCGCTTCACACACACACACACACACACACATAATAAAGAAAATCACAGATGTAGGAATCTTGATCATACAGGCCCATTTTCGCAAGGAGGGGGCTGACGCCTTTTGCCCGAATATTAAATTAATTTTCAGTTTCTAATTTTGTTTACTTTTCGTAGTGAAAATGTACAGAAGTTACATATAGGAGTTATATAATTAGCTGGGAACCTGAATATGTGGATATTCTTTCTCCTTGCTGCTGCGCGAATATGAAGTGGTGGTTGCCCGAATATCGAAACTTTTAAGGGGGCTGCAGCCCATTGCCGAAGGGGACGCCTTTTGCCAGAATATCAACTTTTCAATTTCTGAAATTTTTCTAACTTTTCGTAGAGAAAAAGCAAAGAAGTTACATACAGAAGTTACTTCATTGTCTGGTTCATTAATTTTGCTGACAGCAAGTTTGAAAGGGGGAGGGTACTATTAATAGTACCAAATATCAAAACTTTGCCGGAGGGGGACGTCTTTTGCCCGAATGTCAAATTTTCAATTTCTTATTTATTTAACTTTTCGAATAAAAAATGTAAAAGTTTCATACATAAGTTACATAATTGTCTGGCGCATTAATTTTGCTCACAGCTAAAAAGCAAAGAGAAAAAGCAAAGAAGTTACATACAGAAGTTACTTAATTGTCTGGCTCATTAATTTTGCTGACAGCAAGTTTGAAAGGGGGAGGGTACTATTAATAGTACCAAATATCAAAACTTTGCCGGAGGGGGACGTCTTTTGCCCGAATGTCAAATTTTCAATTTCTTATTTATTTAACTTTTCGAATAAAAAATGTAAAAGTTTCATACATAAGTTATATAATTGTCTGGCGCATTAATTTTGCTCACAGCAATTTTGAGGGGTGGGGGTGACCCCACACTCCCTCTAGCGACGCCCCTGATGCCAGTGCCCTTCAATTACTGGCTGAGTTCCTGCTACTCCATTGCCTAACCCTATTCCTAATCCTACAATACTGACCCTATTACATTGTAGTGATGATTGGTTTTATTCCTGTCATTGTGGTCACATAACTATTTTCATGTTTTCATCTGACATAACTTTTTTCCCATTTTGAATATCATGTACATGTAGAGTAATATATTACTGCCCATTTTCTTCATGTTCCCCTCTAATAATTGCTGAGATACTATTCTACCAATTTTTTTTTTGTGTGGTGCGGCTGGCAGAAGGGTGTAAGCACCTTGCACCATGCCCCTGGGAAAGATTTTGTTACTGGGGGTGATCTGAGCAAAAAAAAAAGTCAGAGTTTTAGGATCTCTTTTTAACTCCAAAAATCTCTGACAAGCAAAAAAAAACAAAAAACAAAAATCAAATCATCAGCATTTTGTTAGCAACAGTACCCCCAGCACCCCCTACAGCGCCCCCAGCATCCTCAGCCTTCTAGGGGGCTGCTGCAGCACCCCCTGCTCCCAGTGGCCTGCCTTGCATCGTTCTGCTAAACACGGACATGAAAGCAGAAGGTTAAAATTAAAATACCTACTTATAACTTCAAAATATGTCCTTATTTGATACAAAACTACTAAAATTAGATAGTTGTCCTCCGTTTTCACGTTTCGTTATTTGATAAAGACAGAAATCCCTGTCATGTTTTTAAAAATTGTATAATTAACATGTATAGAGAGCAATCGAACTCATGGAAGTGCATTACCAGAAATTTGGCTTAATGCATGCGCGCGTACTAACGCCATTCTGCCAGTGACACGAGTTATGTAAAGGCCCGGTCACACCGCCAGAACTTTGCTGGAGCGCTCCTGGAGCGGTGAAAAAAATTCATCACCGCTCGTAACCGTTAAGGCCACGCCGTATACGCTCGGCCACCGCTGATGGTCCCTCCTACCGCTCCGAAAGTTTTGAGCTGCACAAAATATTGCTAGCGGTGAGGAGCGGGCAATTTTCCGCTCCAGCAAAGTTCACCACCGCTCCAACAACGCCCAGTCAAAGTTTGGCACCGCTAGACGCAAGTTCGTGGACGCTTGGGTCCGCTAGGCCAACGCAGAAATCTTGAACGCTGGACCACCGCTGCTTCGCCAGCTTTGCCCGGGCGGTGATTAAACGTTGCACAAACTTTGGTGGAGCGGTTGTAAGCGCTTTACGAGCGGACACGGGATTGCTGGAACGGTGTCGGGCGTTGAAGCAGCGATCCATTGCGGTGATGAACTTTGGTTTGGCGTTGGTATGGAGGTGTCGGAGCGGGACCAACGCTCGCTACCGCTCGCTACCGTTAAACCAACGCTAAAGCAACGCCGGCTTCAGCGGTGCACCGCTAAGGCAACGCCCGTGTTTTCGATTTTTTCCCCATTTTGTGCGCGGTGACGAGCGTTGTCGAAATTCGACCCCCTCTCCCTACCGTTCAAGGAACGCTCCAACAAAGTTCTGGCGGTGTGACCGGGCCTTAAAGTGCTTACTATGGATATTTACCTTTGATCTGCAGAAAATTGGTAATGCCATCAGGAGGGCAACTGAGTTCCTTGAAACGCAAGTTGGACTGATAGACAGAGTTTATGATAAAGCTATAGTCGCCTACGCCTTGGTACTTGCTGAAAGGATATCGGCGCTTGAAGCAGTGAGCAATCTGTGGGCTGATCGAATTGAAGATGGTATGTAAATAAAGTCACTGATACATGCATGTATATGATGATGATGTTGATAATGCGTCATGAACTACTTTGTAGATCACCAGCTGGACTCGAATGACGGATCTTGATCTTCCTGCTAATCCTGATGGAAATAGTAAAAAAAATGCAATTAAAACAATCATTCATTTTGTTTCAATACAAAATGGTATTTGATTTTTTAGTCATTTCATCATCTTCCAAAATTGTATATGATAATTTTCTGGAGAATTGTTTATGTATGTTTGAAGAGTTGTAATGACACTTAAATTAGTTACTAGCAAGTCACTTTCCCCCTCTGATTGGTTCAATGTACAGTAAATGTACTGGTACATGTTAGTGTGCCGTTGATTGATGATCCGATATTTGCTGAGGGTTTTGTTTGAGGATACCCTACTCGTTTTCAGAATAACCAAAATATATTTTTATCCTATTTCCCCCTTTTTTCCCCTATTTTTCAAAAGTTAGTGCTATTTTTTTCATATTTTGACAGAAAAATAGAAAAATAAATAGACCATTTTTCACTATTTCCGGGCAAGCTATTTATATTCAACTATTTTTACTGTCTGTTATACCTTGCCACGACATGCAACCTATTGCAAAACTATTTTTCGAACTTGGAAATTTACTTTACTATTTTCCTTGTATTTTTTCGTTCTGTTTACATATATGACGGTGAAGCGGATATACCAAAAATAGAGAACAATTAGAAGAAAAATGGTGGAAAAAAAAAAAAATTTCTCTCAACTTTTGTAGTCCAGGAAACTAACTAAATTTAGCTTGGGGATTTTTAAAAATTAATTATCCTTTGATAATGATAGAATAAGTTATGTTAATTACCTACTTTTACATTTATTATTGAATCAACATGTCTATAACCTCATGAACTGGAATATAGCAATATGTGAAAAGGATTAATGGTATAGCAAGTCAGAAGCTAGACTAATTCACACATGGTCCAATCAGGTTGCAGGGTGGAATATTTCAAATTCATTTGGATGCTGTGTAGATTGAGATAGATGCTGTTGACAGGAATGGATATTTTACCCCCAATTTCTTACAAGTTAATGTAAGTGTGCAGACATCCTTCTCTTACATGTTCTCTATACATCTCTATACATGAAAGTGAAAAGAATGCATAAAAAGTAGGCAATGTAAATTGAGAGCATATGGTTCCATGTACTAGCTCTTGTGTGCGGTGCGTATTCTGGATCACAGAAATCCAAGCTCTCATCATTCTTTAAACATTATATTACATTAAGGGTTTAATGAAAGCCATTTATATTTTATAGCTCACCTCAGCCTAAGGCTCGAGTGAGCTATTGCGATGGAAATTTGTCCGTCGTCCGTTAACTTTTTAAATTTTCATCTTCTTCTCCAAAACCCATGATCGGAATTCAACCAAACTTGGTAGGAATCATCCTTAGGGGTAGGGGACCCAAAGTTGTTAAAATGGTATATGTCGCCCCCAGGGGTCCCAGGGGGAGGGCCCCCAATTGTAAAAACTATGTAAATTTGAAACATCTTCTCCTCCAGAACCAGGCATAGCTCAGACTTGGTATTGTGTATGGAGATACCTCTATAGATGAAGAATGAATTTTGTTCATGAAATTTCTCTGAGTGGCCCTTTAGGGGCCCTGTGGTGGTAACATATGGAGGGGAGGGGGCGCGCTGCCAGGCAAAATGTACATTCTGATCTTCTCCAAAAGACATAATCGGAATTCAACCAAACTTGGTAGGAATCATCCTTAGGGGTAGGGGACCCAAAGTTGCTAAAATGGTACATGTGGCCCCCAGGGGGGCCCAGGGGGAAGGCCCCCAATTGTAAAAGCTATGTAAATTTCAAACATCTTCTTCTCCAGAACCAGGCATAGCTCATACTTGGTATTGTGTATGGAGATACCTCTACAGATGAAGAATGAATTTTGTTCATGAAATTTCTCTGAGTGGCCCTATAGGGGCCCTGTGGTGGTAACATATGGAGGGGAGGGGGCGGGCTGCCAGGCAAAATGTCTTTTGGAGAAGAAGATCAGAATGTACATTTTGCCTGGGTCCCCTACCCCTAAGGATGATTCCTACCAAGTTTGGTTGAATTCCGATCACGTCTTTTGGAGAAGAAGATCAGAATGTACATGATCGGAATTCAACCAAACTTGGTAGGAATCATCCTTAGGGGTAGGGGACCCAAAGTTGCTAAAATGGTACATGTGGCCCCCAGGGGGGCCCAGGGGGAAGGCCCCCAATTGTAAAAGCTATGTAAATTTCAAACATCTTCTTCTCCAGAACCAGGCATAGCTCAGACTTGGTATTGTGTATGGAGATACCTCTATAGATGAAGAATGAATGTTGTTCATGAAATTTCTCTGAGTGGCCGTATAGGTGACCATCCACCACAAAATGACCAATAAATCGCAATGGGAGTTTTGGTGTAAACAGGTGAAAAGGGTGGTTTGGGTGGAAATTTTGATTTTAATTTTTTTGTATTTTCTGAACGTTCATATCCATCTGACAAAATTTCAGGTTAAAATACCTTGTTGAAATATGTTTCTACTTTCATTCAAAATTACCATGTTTTCCTGGACATTCAAACTCCGTGTGTCAACTTGCTGGGATTGTACTTCACATCGTTTTTCTGGTATAGCTTAAAGATCACATTTAAAGAAAATCACAAATATGGCAATTAATGTATCACTAGAAACTGGGAAGCTTACAGATGGCAATCGTATAAGTTTTATGTCAACTGCGTATCTGATGATTATAAAAACAACATAAATAAAAGCTCTTCTAAGCATCTGGAATATCCGAGGATTCGCCAGAAATATAGCGATGTTTTGATGTCGTCACACTAGGGATCGATCCTGCGTAAGCAGACGACGTCCTATAATGAATGAACGTAATTGCAATGCAATTATTTATCAAATTATAAAGAGTTTGGTATATTTAACATGACCTTATTTCACACCATTCTAAAAGGGAAAGTGAAACTGATTCTGATAACTAAGACCGTTTGATTGTAAATACACAGGAGAAGGGTCAATGATCAATGAAATAAACCCCATTTTCAAATTGAAAAGCCCTCCGAATAATATCACAGATTGTATTCGTTCCCTCTTGAAACGCCGAACATGCCCCGGTGCAAGCAGCTGAAAATACAATGGCGTCTTATTTTGTTTACAAGTGACTGATTCTTTTATTTTTTTAACACTGCATTTTTCATCAAAATAATACCATACACGAAGTTAAGAGTGAGGCAACAGACTAACATTAAGACTGACGCTAGTCAAGTAAGAGAAATAAGTGAAGAGGAGATGACAAAACATGCACTGAAAAATGTGTAAGATGTTATGGGACATCGTCTGCTCAGACAGGACTGGTCCTTCGTGTGTCGTCACACATCTCAGCAGCGTTCAAGGAGCTCTTCAGCTGCTATATCGGGGGCTGTATTTTACCGTTTTATAATTGATAATAATCATTAATTCAAATGTTTCCAAGCGTTGAATTTGGATAACCTTGTATAATTTATGCCACCATGCAATAATAAGTATTAAGCCAATATTTATTTTGATGGAATTTTCTTGCAATGTGATCTTTAAAAGCTATGCACTGTCTCATATTCAAAATCTAAAGAAACATAGAAATATATCTATTCTGAAGGTCTGGAAAGTTTCAACCCAATCCAATTAGTACTTCACAGTGTATGCTAGGGAGTTTTGACTCAGCCTTTTGTGCGAAAAACAATAGGACACAGATTAAGCGCTCTTAAATGGTCACTCTACTTTAGATCCCGTTTTCTCTGTTGTTTTGGTCATTAGCCTGTCTGACACATTGACATTCTCATTGTAATTTACAAGGGTTTGCTTAGTCCATACAAGGCAAGTTATATATCATTTTAAAGCTTAGAATCTAAGCTTTCAAACTGTGTTGAAATTTAAAACCCCAAATTTCCGACTTATTGGTCATTTTTGTGGTGGAGGGTCACATAGGGGCCCTGTGGGTGTAACATACTGGAGGGGGGGGGGGGGGGCGCTGCCTGGCAAAATGTACATTCTGATCTTCTTCTCCAAAACACATGATCGGAATTCAACCAAACTTGGTAGGAATCATCCTTAGGGGTAGGGGACCCAAAGTTGCTAAAATGGTACATGTGGCCCCCAAGCTCTCATCATTCTTTAAACATTATATTACATTAAGGGTTTAATGAAAGCCATTTATATTTTATAGCTCACCTCAGCCTAAGGCTCGAGTGAGCTATTGCGATGGAAATTTGTCCGTCGTCCGTTAACTTTTTAAATTTTCATCTTCTTCTCCAAAACCCATGATCGGAATTCAACCAAACTTGGTAGGAATCATCCTTAGGGGTAGGGGACCCAAAGTTGTTAAAATGGTATATGTCGCCCCCAGGGGTCCCAGGGGGAGGGCCCCCAATTGTAAAAACTATGTAAATTTCAAACATCTTCTCCTCCAGAACCAGGCATAGCTCAGACTTGGTATTGTGTATGGAGATACCTCTATAGATGAAGAATGAATTTTGTTCATGAAATTTCTCTGAGTGGCCCTTTAGGGGCCCTGTGGTGGTAACATATGGAGGGGAGGGGGCGCGCTGCCAGGCAAAATGTACATTCTGATCTTCTTCTCCAAAACACATGATCGGAATTCAACCAAACTTGGTAGGAATCATCCTTAGGGGTAGGGGACCCAAAGTTGCTAAAATGGTACATGTGGCCCCCAGGGGGGCCCAGGGGGAAGGCCCCCAATTGTAAAAGCTATGTAAATTTCAAACATCTTCTTCTCCAGAACCAGGCCTAGCTCAGACTTGGTATTGTGTATGGAGATACCTCTATAGATGAAGAATGAATTTTGTTCATGAAATTTCTCTGAGTGGCCCTATAGGGACCCTGTGGTGGTAACATATGGAGGGGAGGGGGCGGGCTGCCAGGCAAAATGTCTTTTGGAGAAGAAGATCAGAATGTACATTTTGCCTGGGTCCCCTACCCCTAAGGATGATTCCTACCAAGTTTGGTTGGTTGAATTCCGATCATGTCTTTTGGAGAAGAAGATCAGAATGTACATGATCGGAATTCAACCAAACTTGGTAGGAATCATCCTTAGGGGTAGGGGACCCAAAGTTGCTAAAATGGTACATGTGGCCCCCAGGGGGCCCAGGGGGAAGGCCCCCAATTGTAAAAGCTATGTAAATTTCAAACATCTTCTTCTCCAGAACCAGGCATAGCTCAGACTTGGTATTGTGTATGGAGATACCTCTATAGATGAAGAATGAATGTTGTTCATGAAATTTCTCTGAGTGGCCGTATAGGTGACCATCCACCACAAAATGACCAATAAATCGCAATGGGAGTTTTGGTGTAAACAGGTGAAAAGGGTGGTTTGGGTGGAAATTTTGATTTTATTTTTTTGTATTTTCTGAACGTTCATATCCATCTGACAAAATTTCAGGTTAAAATACCTTGTTGAAATGTGTTTCTACTCTCATTCAAAATTACCATGTTTTCCTGGACATTCAAACTCCGTGTGTCAACTTGCTGGGATTGTACTTCACATCGTTTTTCTGGTATAGCTTAAAGATCACATTTAAAGAAAATCACAAATATGGCAATTAATGTATCACTAGAAACTGGGAAGCTTACAGATGGCAATCGTATAAGTTTTATGTCACTGCGTATCTGATGATTATTAAAACAACATAAATAAAAGCTCTT
>CM046854.1:71057721-71123986 GCA_025617745.1 Heliocidaris erythrogramma
TTCAGTTCAGTTATACATTTGTTGCATATGAATATTTTCATCTGTAACCTTCATGTCCATGTACATACCGAGTTCTTTGTTGGGTACGGCTTCATAGCTATATCATGGAAGCATTAGCTAACTTATTTCTGTCTGCCAATCTGCCAAACGATAGTTGTTAAGATACTTGAATCTCTAGAAATGTTATTTGCAGACAAACGAGCAATGTTTATTGAATAATTATCTATTCACAGAATCTGTATGGCTGTTAAACTGTTACTGCTATTCTTTTAGAGTGAATAGGGGATATTCAGTAAAAAATAGTATAGTTACATCTTACACGATTTCTATGAAATAGCTATTTACATGTATATAGTTGTTATTCATATGAAATTAATAAGTATCATGTACATGTATGCTAGTCAATTTTGTCTGTTCTTTGTTTTGAAATATGTGAACAACTCATTTGTTTTTAAAAGTTCCATAGAAACTTCAGTTAGAAAATATACATGTATATTGACTTAATCAGTAGATCGTTATATTTTGTCTTTGATCTACTAAAGTATATTGATCTTAAAGTAATTATGATATGACTCGTGAAATTAAGATCAAATGATTCATGACAAATTAAATATAAATCTTGAAATGATATTCACTGTCAATGAAATCGATTGATATTTTTTTAAATGCAATTTTGGAATATTTTCACCGAAGAGATATACATTACCTAACATACATGTAACACGGATACCATTCAAACATTTATAGTGTTACGGATAATTATCTACTGCATTTTTATATGTTATTTGCCGGGAAAACAGCCCTAACATATCATATATGAGCTTAGAGGAGATTGTCGAGAAAGAAAGTGTAAAAGTAATTAATGTAAAGGGATATAAGATTTACACAAAGCGTTTAGAATAGCTATAGATAAAATTTCAAGTATTGGAAAATGCATGCATGATCACTTATACATGTACGCTGTTTAACAATACTGAGTTAATATAGCAAAGCAATCATGCCAATGGACCATTCATTGTAAAGTGATACAAACGGTCACACACGTGACCATCTAATTTTGCCCCGTTGTCGGAAAATCAGATAACATTTTATTTGGTTGTTTTTAATATCACTAGCTTCTTCGATGCAAAAGATTTCCCTTTCTTTGACAAGAATAAGTCATTACCCAACTATAATGTTTTTTTTTTAAAAACGCCTTTTTTTGAGTGGTCATAGTCATACACACACGTGACCAACCCATTTTTTTACCTCTGAAAGAAAAAAAAATGTTCACTCATTTATGGAAAATTCTTTTCAAACTGTTCAGAGCAATCCCACCATACAGCAATGACAAGTGGAAACTTGCACTCCAAGGGAAATACGAGAAAAGTATATTTGAATACAAACAAGTATGACCCTTTTCATGCGAGGTCACACACGTGACCGACATTATTTAGACATCTGAAAGAAAATGATGTACTCTCATTCAATTCAAAATAATTACCCCCCATCAGCTAAAAGCTACTGTTACCATTTTGTTAGAGGTCTTTACGACACGATATCATGTGAAATGTGATTTGTATGTAAGCCAACAATAACATACATGTACACATCTGGAGATCTAAAGGACAAAATCTAAAAGGGAAAACCCCGGATATTCTTTCTACCCAACTTTCACCATGACCTACATGAAGTGCAGGAGTAAAAAGTGGAAGTCTGCTTTAAAAAAACCATAACAACATCTGGAGAGCTGAAAAACGAAATATAAAGGGAAAATCCCAAATACTCTACCCATCTTTCACCATGACATTTATAATCACGAAGTGAAGGTTAAAGAAAGTGTAAGTCTGTTGTTTTTTACGTCCCCTCTCTCTTTCTCTCTTTCTCTCTCTCCCTCGCTCTGTCTCTTTTCTCTCCTTTCCTTCTATTACCAATCTCTGACCATTTCTTTCTCTATCTCTCACTTTTATTCTTCTCTCTCTGTATAATTTCACATATCTCTCTGTAATGTGGTGTCTGCGTGAACTTTTTATAGTTATGCGTGTGTGTTTTAATGTCTTTTTCTATGTCACGTGGTCTTTAAGTTTTTCCTTATGTGTTTTATGAGTTTGTGTGTCAGCATCGTTAATGCACTTTTTAACAAATTACTAACATACATTTCTAATATTCTACAATCGTGATAATTTCACTCTTTATCATATACATCTATATTTTCCTCCCCTTCGCTAGTATGGTGGATTGTATCCTCGATTGTTATTGGGAAGATAATTTAGTTTTTCCCTAGGCATGCAAGGTCGGGTCGGTAATTTGTTCTTGAGGTCGGAGTTCCAGTTGATGAATTGACAAATTTTGTTCACAGTCAGCCCCTCCCGATACACAGAAGTAGATCCAAAATTGTCGGGGGGAGGGGGGGGGGGGTCCCTTAATTGATTGTTTTCCCCGTGCATATGGAGGTGGGGGACAAGGCTTCAGTAGACTCGGGCAATATCATATCGGGTCAAGGTAACCGTTTGCAGAGAGCGGAGGTGTGTGTGTGTGTGTGTGTGTAGAGGGGGGGGGGGGGTCGGACTAAGTTCTCAAAATTTTAAATTTTCTCACGAACTTAAAGCGCTCCTCTGTTAATTTGCTGACAAGGATACAACAGAATACCCTATATTTTTCAGATTTGTCGACTGGACAAAAATGTCTTCATTATTTTTGTCGACAAAATTTTCGAATGGGGAGGTCCTATTCTATCCACCCCCAACCCATAACGACACCCATAATCCTGGAACCCTGGCAGCATGATATTCCTACAATCCGTTAACCCCCTGCCCTAAATGACAAATACACTAAAAATGTTATTAGTGTTTTAATTATGTCAACGTACGCAGGCCTTTGGTTGGTGGATTTATGAGGGGGCACAGCCGGTCTATCCCACGCCCTTCTTTGAAACCTGAATGACATACACGAACTACACAACCCCAACAAGTGTGGCCTCTTTTTCAAATTTTCCAACCAAAAGGCATCTGAAAAATGTGATCGCCTTTTCTTTTTTCTTTCCCCTTCTTTGCCTGTCAAAAAATTAAAAAGATTCAGAGTTGTGCCCCACCCCACCTTTACAACCTGTGGATCCACTTTGGGAATATGAAATCCTTAACTTTTAAACAAAATTTCCTTCATCTTTGGCAGAATCGACGAGCATGTGGACATGCGTGGGGAGGCTTCTACGAACATGGCAAGGAACGTACCGGTCCAGCGCATGTCGATCCCACCCATCAAGACATTCAGCAAATCGTCCATGGTTCGTGATCGAGCTATGCGTGATGTCCACTTCGAACACCGCTGAAAAAAATGCTGCTCTGGATTTTGTGAACTCGATATTGTAAATAGGCCACATGGATAGGACACTGAACATCGGACAATGACTATGGGGGGGGGGGGGGGAGCCACGATAACAATATTGAAAAGACTTTGCTCTCCAATAGTATTATTAAAGCTTTTGCCTTCATCCATGAAGAGTGTTTTGGATAAACCATATTTCACTCTTACAATTTCTTTCTTAATTTTTTTTATCTGAAAAATAAAAGTATTTAAAAATAAACCGAATTATGAAGAATTAAAAAATTCCTAAATTTTTGTTTCGCGTTTCTCAAAAAAAAATATTTTGTATCCTCCGGGACTGATATAGAAACATACTCCAAATGACAGCGCCGCGAGAGAGGTGAGATGAATAAACATTTTTGGTAGAGAGCTGCAGTGATAGTACCCTTATTTGCATTGTCGCACTTGATAATAATAATAATGCGCTACAGCCCACTAGGGGGGGGGGGGGGGGGGTATGGGGATCCAGTTTCCCTCCATAAATCAATAAAAAAGGGTCTTCATTCTAAAAAAAAGGGGGGCACTATGGAGAAAATGACGTCCAGATCTCACTAGGATGTCGTTGATATAAATTGGATGGGTGTTTTTTTTTTTATTATAGGAAGAATGTAAATTTTTCACCCATTGAGCGCGCGCGTATGGCAAGCCTTATTGCTATTTAAAGTTATTTTTTGATATCACAAATTCGAATTTGTGATATCACGAATTGAATTTTTGATATCACAAATTCCCACTGGTTTATCACATATATCCAATTTTTGATATCCAGAAATCGAATTTGTAATATCACAAATTCAATTCGTGATATCACAAATTCGAATTTGTGATATCACGAATTCCATTTTGTGATATCACTAATTCCATTTCGTGATATATATACATATATATATCACTAATTCCAATTTATGATATCACAAAATGCCAAATAAATTCTAGCACTCATGTTGTGCAAAAAATCACTTTTTTTTCGAGCATTAGTTTTGTGCAGAAATTCAGTTTGGTATTCGAGCGTTAGTTTTGTGCGCGAATTCACTTGGTATTCGAGCTTTAGTTTAGTGCAGAAATTCAGCTGTGTATTCGAGGATTAGTTTAGTGCTCTAATACACTTGGTATTCGAGTTTTAGTTTAGTGCAGAAATTCAGCTGTGTATTCGAGCGTTAGTGTAGTACTCGGATCCACTTTGTATTCGAGCTTTAGTTTAGTGCAGAAATTCAGCTGTGCATGGCCATCACCATACAGCTAAAAGGCTACAGTACAGATGGAGAACTCGAGCTCCACACGTGTGCTTCTATACGGTGCACGTGCTAGCATAGCGCAGTGCAACACGTGCATGCATGCAATTCAGGGCATGGGACGTACCACTCATAGACAGGATTTCTGTGGCTAGTATACGGTACATGAAATTGGCAACATTCTCATAGGCTTATCACATCAACCCAATTTTTTATATCAAGAATTCAATTTGTGATATCACTAATTCGAATTTGTGATATCTCAAATTCGATTTTGTGATATCACAAATTCGATTTCTTGATATCAAAAATTGGGTTTATGCGATAAACCAATGGGAATTTGTGATATCAAAATTTCAATTCGTGATATCACAAATTCGAATTTGTGATATCACAAAATCACTTTAAGTAGTGATAAGGCTTGCCATACGCGCGTACGCACACATGCACTCACATCGATCATACACACAATGTAATTTCGCAATAAGTAAGTCTTTCATTGCCATATCAATAAACATCAAAAGTCAAAAATTTCCAGGTAAACCAGGATGGTCTTTGCATTATCTCTTGATATAATTGGATATACCCATGAAACATTACCCGCCTTCACAGAAAAAAAACACACACAAAAAAAGGGGAGAATAGATTTTCCGCCCCAGAATAGATTTTCCGCGGAAAAAGGGTGTTATTACAGATTAATGAAAAGGAAAAAAGAAAAAAGGATTTAGCTATTGAGAATGACACTTCTTAGGCGAACTCTGGAAATATACTGATTGCATTGCCTTGGATTACGTTTGATATTGAATACAGTGTTTATATTCCTGACATTTTTCACTAAAATTTGCATTACTTGCTGTTTGTTTTGCTGCAATGTTGTTAACGCAATTTCAATCTAATATCAATAGCCAAATTTAAAGTGATCATAATTATTCCAGATATATAACTAGGCTAGCTAGCCTACATACCGAACAGATGATGATAAGCACAATTTGCTGTTTGATAAATAATTTTTCTTCATGATTTAATTGCCATTCTCAAGTTTGGTATTTCGTCATACGTGCAATACATGTACATTCTACTAACTTTGAGTTGTATTCATTTTATGCGCAGTGCATTCATGCCAATTCAATCTTCATTTACTATTCCGTACAGTATATACGTCTGTCAAATCAAATTATAAAACTGTAGCGTTTTTCAATTTTTCATTTTTGTAGTTTTTTAGAAGCAGTGATGCATTGTCACTTAATGTTTATTTTGAATGAAATTGTAAATAAAATCTTGTTCAACTATGTTATGGTCTACAATTACTTATACATGACAGTCGTGTTGATGATGATGAAAGTGATGACGGTGATGATAGTGATAGTGATCATGATGATAATGATGATAATGACGACGTTGATGGTGATGATGCTGATGATGACGATGATGATGACGACATAAGTGATGATGACGATGACAGAAGTGATAATGACGGTGATGAAATTGATGGTGATTATGACGAATAATGATTATGGTAATGATGACTGGAAAAAGTATAATAATGATGGTGGTAATTATTCTTTATGGTGATATTGCATGATAATGATGATTATGATTGTGGTGATGATGATCTTGATGATGGGATATTGAGATCTTGCCTTTTCATCCACTGTTCCTCAGGACATACCTATTTCCTCAGATACTGTAAATCAGGGGTGAATCCAGGATTTAGTATATGGGGGGGGGGGGGGCACAAATGCAGGTTTGTCAACTTTTGGAAAAGGTAGCCCGTATTTCTTTGATCTCGAAAAGTCGCTCGGGGGGGGGGGGGGTGGCGACAATTTGTTTTCCGCCAAACCTCCAAAATTCGCTCAGTGGGGGGTGGGGGGTTATGTGGGTCAGTTCCCTCCATAATTCTCTGATAAGAAAAAGAAAGAAAAAAAGGTCTTCATTCTAATAAAAAAAGGGGGGGCGCAATCGACAAAAGGGTGGATCCTCTATGGTCAAAATGCATACTTTTCTTCCAAGGGGGGGGGGGGGGGGGCGGGTGGGTTCACGGGCCGGAAGATTCTCAACCATAAAAAAAATGACAGCTGACTTTTCAATAATTTCGATGTAAATTGTAACCGAATTGCTCATAAATGCTCATAAACTACGGATAACTATTCAATAAATTTTCCAGCTCGGTCGCAAAAAACATTGTTCCTAGTAGAAATTTCAAATCATGCAAACGTCAGAAAAGGTAAACAGAGCCAATCCTGCGGCACGTGGCAAGCCAAACGATGCAAATCTGAACGCCCATCTTATGAATTGAAATAAGTCTGAAATACATTCAAACAAACAAATCATGCATGAATTATAAAGATTTAAACCTCAGTCCAAACACTTTCAGTCAAAACGTAATGAGGCTGGCAATTTGCTATGTCATTATTATGCCGTTGCTACTGAAACTCAAATCAAAATCATAATTTGTAAATAGTGAAGAGATGGATTAAAGAATCATCCGACATCGTATCCCCCTCCGACGCAAATTAGGGCCTGGATCACCATTGGCTCAGAGGTTTCCCCCCCCCCCCCCCCCCCCCCCCCCCCCCCCCCCCCCCCCCCCCCCCCGAAGCCAAGGTCCAGATACGCCACTGCCACCCTACGTAAAGACGACTGCAATAAATGAATAAATAAATAGATCAAATATATATATATATATACTGACCCACAATAAAAAGTACCCACGACTTTATAATGGTATATCATATTTATATTGACAGACACAGAATGACAATGAACCAGGGTGGAAAGATTGACCTTTTATTGAAACATTTCACTAATTTCGGAAGACAATGCTGTCTCTTGTCAGCGCGCATTACAGCGCCTAACGCAAGTTGAAAAATTAAAGTCACAGATAGTGTGGGTAGCCACCATTTGTTTGCAGATAGGCATTGCATCTACGACGCATACGCGCACCAGTCTTTGAATGAAATCTTGTGGAATCTGTTCCATTCATCTTGCAAAGTCTGGATCAGTTTTGCACGAGTCCTGACCCTGCCAGCAATGCGCCTCCCAAGCTCATCCCACAGATGCTCAATGGGATTGAGGTCAGGGGACATCGCCGGCCACTCCATGGTGTTAATGTTCTCACCCCTCAGGAATGCAGTGGTCAGCCGTGTAGCATGAGGTCGGGCATTATCATGCTGAAAGATGCGCAGTCCTCGGCTGTTCTGCAAGAATGGCACCAAGTGTGGTCTCAGGATATCGTCCACATAGCGCTGTGCAATGATGTTACCATCCACAAACACCAGGGGTGATCTGTGACTTTCATTTTTCAACTTGTTGTGTTCTGCGCTCTAATGCGCGCTGACAAGAGAAAGTATTGTCTTCCGAAATTAGTGAAATGTTTCAATAAAAGGTCAATCTTTCCACCCTGGTTCATTGTCATTCTTTGTCTGTCAATATAAATATGATATACCATTATAAAGTCGTGGGTACTTTTTATTGTGGGTCAGTATATATATAATATTCCAGACGTCAAGACTGCCTGCATTTCTGCAACGAAGAGGCTGTAATAGACCTGTTTACTAAGTGATTCAAATTTATGGATGTTTCTTTCCTGGGGACCTAGTAACGAGGTATTCCATTAACATGTTATTAATGAATGAACTACAATACTTGGAATCCAGTTTGCATACATTACTTGTTGCTATGTCTGACAAGGCTTTGGCAAGCTTTCAGGTTGTCAAGAACAACCTTTGTTTCAAAAGTATGCATAAAATTTGAATAACTTAGTAAACAGGTCTATTAGGTCCATGCTACATAATCACTGAAATTAATTTGGTCTCATTTACCCATTGTAGCCACATCTGTATTAATACTGTCCTTCCTGCAGTTACTATTACCAAAGCATTAGCTTTGCCAGGTATCCATTTTAATACACCTGCGTCGAGAGGGACAAATGGGCGAAACACGGGTCGAACATAGGACCTCCCGTGTGAGAGTCAAGAGCCTTAATCAATATACCACAGCGATCCCACATGAATCTGAAAAGTGCGTCCAGCACTGGTCCCATCTTACCCAACTTCCCGTCTCACACACCCCCTCGTGATATTCACTGGCGGATGCAGGTGGTATAACATTCAATCGGCACCTGGCTGCAATCGCATGCGCCATAATCAAGTTCATGAACCTCTCAAGGACTTGCGTGAGAACATCGACTGTATCAGTGATGCATTATTCCCTCAAAACATCAAAACATGAAACAATAACAATAATAATGTTTGCTGAACATGGCCATCATTGGGGGGAAAAAGGTCATAGCCCTCAATGGCGGACCTGGATCAGGTGTGAATTTGAAAGAGAAAATCTAAAAGAAAATTCTAACCAATGGTGTCCCGTCTAAACTTAAAGTGGTAGTCCAACTCCAAACAAGCCGATTTAATAGAAAAGAAACCAATAAAAAAAATATACGGAGAATAATACAAATAGTAAGAATGTTAACAACATTTGTAATGAAACTTTTAATTAAAATGGCTGATCGGTAAAGACAAATTAGCAACTCTGTTGAAAGACAAGCATTGCATTTGATACATTACAATTTATTGTTTTGTCTATCCTAGATTTCCACATCGTCTTAAAGCCACTGATATGCTGATGCTTATACTTAAACTCTTTGATGGTGACAAGTTCTTGTATGTACAGTGGAGGACTATCCTATGGTATCCTATCATGTGAAAGGAAAACATGGAAAATTTAACTTTGAATCAATTTATCTCAGAAATGGAGTTTCTAGACCTGAAATGTCATCCGAAATAACTATTTTCCTGATGTTCATAAAATAAAATGCTTACAAGTAGTTATACAGCTGCATAATACAATATTGCACAGTTTCGATTCTTTTCGGGGGGGGGGGGGGATATCCGCTTCGTGACCATTTTGCTCATTTTCTTTTACCAATAAGAAAAAATGATAATAATAGTAATAATAACAACGATAACAAAAAGAATAATAATATTAATAATTATTAACAATAATAATAATAATAATAATAATAATAATAATATCAATAATAATAAAAATAATGATATATAACAACGATCGTTTTGTTTACCCAGGGAAGCCTCATGAGCATCAATACATGTATTGTTCTTCCTGAGGATTTTATCATTACCCCAGCGTTGCCAGGTCCCCAATTAAACCTGGGTTGAGAGGGAGAAATGTTGATAAAACATCTCGTCCAAGGATGAAGGCACCGTGCATATTTCGTTTGAAAATCAAGAGCTTTCACCAATATACCATGTGTTCCCAGGAATAGGTCATCTTAAATACACCTTCATACATTTTTGCCATGTGTCTAATTTTCTTTCGATTTCTTGAGACCTTTTCTTTTTCTAATTTTGATTTTTAAAAAACTTTAAACTGGATTTAACCTTTAAGGCCTTGATTCTTTTGTTGTTTTCTTTTGTTTAGGATCCTCCTACAAAAGGACACATAGGGATTGCAGAAAGAAATAAAGAAAAGAAACAAAAAATACCTGGGGGGTGTTTCATAAAGCTGTTCGTAAAGTTACGAATGACTTTACGAACGACTGGAACATGTTTTTGGGTGCTATACTAATCAGATTCTCAATCATTTAGCACAAGAAATGATCACCAGTCATGCGTAAAGTCGTGCGTAACTTACGAACAGCTTTATGAAACAACCCCTGGTCTCCGAGGGCTTGCGCGCTATAAACATCTTGATCAATTTTACCAGGCTTCAGCTTCCTTCAAAAATATTGATCAACGAAGAAACAAAAATAATAAGTGAACTTTACTGTTCTCGAGGCCGGACCATGCAGATGAATAGGAGGCTATTTAAATGAAGGTTTTGTGTATTTGGAGTCACTTCTGGAAAAGACCTCCTGCCTATTAGTCAAGTTGAAAGAAGATTTCTACGAACTGGAACCATCAACTTGCAGGAGTGATCTAGCTGACTCAGAGAAGATGAAGTCTGTCATTCTGTTCTTCATAGTAGCGGTTATCTCCGCAGTGAATGGCGGTAGGTAAAGAACTTTGAATCGACAAATTTCAGGGTTTATAATATTGTTGTTCTTCCCTGATAACCAGTGAGGACATTCCAGTAGACCAACAGCCCACGAGACCGACAGTCCACGAGGCCGACAATGTCGGTCTAGTGAAACTTCAGAAAAGTTGTCGGAGGACCCACAAGACCGACATTTAGGTCTCATGGAATGTCGGTTTTATGGGCATTCCGACAAATTTACAGAAGGCCCGCCAGACCGACAGTGTCGGTCTCTGGGCTTCCGGTCTAGTGGGCTATCGGTCTCGTGGGCTGCAGCTATAACCAGCATACTCTAGACGAAACCATTATTAATATAAGTTATCGCTATAGAGATATATAGGGTTGCACATTTCATGAGGCCCTATTATAAAATTGGAAACTTATCAGTAATTTCAGAAAGGAGTAAAGTTACACACACGCAGAGACACACACGTACACACACCCGCATATATGTATATATATGTATGTATACACATGTGTATGTGTGAATATATATAATATGCTTCATTTAGTTCCATCATATTCGTTCATAACTGTTCACATATCTAACATGGTTCAACCGAACAGTATACACATGCACATCCTCACCTCTCTCGCTATATATATATATATATATATATATATATATACACTCAACCAAAAAAGTAAGTTCCCCCTAGCATTTTTGGATATATCTCAAAAAGTATTTTGCCGATTTTCATAATTCAAACGGGAATGGATGGGGAATTTTATTACTCATAACATGAATGGCATATCATTGTCACCAGATATCATTATTGGTGTGAAAAAATGCATTTTATGTCAAAATGCGTGGGAAAAAAAGTTGCACTTAAGGTTATATGAAGCATATTGTGTACATTTCCTATGCAAGTTAGCAAATGACCTTTTTAAATTGTTATGTAATTGGTCAGGAAAGAAAGAATATAGGCGGTAGTGGGGGTAGTGGATTTTATACTTTGGATAATTTAAATTATAAAATACAGGACGATCTTTACATCAGTAATGAAAACCCTGAAGCGATGTTTGTGGAAATCAATGAGAGTACTATTATTGGTTGTATACACATAGACCACCTGGTCAACCATTTTTTAAGTATAAAAAAAAAAACACTCTTCAACTTATTCCAAGTTCCATTATCATGTTATTTACTTGGATATTACAATATCCGCCTTATTGCCCGTATGCTCGAAAGCGGCCTAAGTTAAATTAACACTAGAATATAAATGTACTTTTGTTCAAAGGTGTAATATATTCTTAATCATTGACCTGTATCACTTTAGAAATAAAATATCAGAAAAGGGTTTAAATCAAGACATTCTAGCTCACTGTATCATCTGCTAACACTTTACATGGGGGCTGCCATTTTCTTGATGACATGGAGTTGTACATGAACCATTGGAAACCGTTCCGGTCAGGAAGATATTTTTAATCCTCGAGCTAAATTGCTTCTCTTCATTATAAAAAAATCCCCATATATGATTGAAAATACATAACAGGTGTATACATATATTCTAAAATTTGAAATTTATAGATTTCTTTTTAGAATATCTGGTTTTGCTAACTAGAATCGATTTCTTTGGCTTGCCTGGCAGAGCAGAACATAATTTATACAACGCGCATTCTGACTTTTGAAGTCCATTATCTCAAATCAGGTGAATGCATAGTTTGTCACTATTGACGCTCGGGAAAGTCATCATCCATAAATTTGAATTAATTCGCTCCGTCGCGTACGTCATAGTATCAAGAACATAGATTTATATTTAGTAAAATCGTAATTTTCAAAGAAATATAAAACACATTTTCGTTTTTAGAATATAATTATGTATATATCTGTTAAATATTTTAAATATTAAATGGGATTTTGCATCAGGAAGAAAAACAAATTTGCATTCGGATTAAAAATATCTTTATGTACACATCAAGAAAATGGCAGCCCCTGGGTATCGCTAGCAGACGATAAATCTTGCTGAGAAAATCTTGATTTATACCCATCTCGTATATTTTAATGCAGAACTACTTAGGACAACAAGAAGGAATAAATTACATTTTTCAATATAAGCACATTTATATTTTGAGGTTAATTCCGCTTTTAACCCTGGCTAAACTTAGGTCGATGATCTATGGAAAGCCATTTGTCAACCCCTAGGTCCCGTTTAAATTACTATATTTATGTAATAAAATAATGAAACAAAATATTTTTGGCAAGAAATGAGTACCAGAAATCATTTTTTCGTGACAAGCTTTTGCATTTGCATTTAGATCCAGAACTGGTCATTTGTGGGATTAAAGATGGTGACATGTGGTACTCCATAATTCGGTGGCCTAAATCTACGCACTTAGGCGGGCGGGGTTTAAGCCTGCCTTAAAGTTAGGCGGCTTTCGAGAATGTATTACTGATATGTATTCTTCGCTTTCATTCCATCCACTTGTTAATAAGCCCTGACGCATTACGGCACATTCTAATACACTGATGGACAATATATTTTTACAAATAAAGTGTGAATGGTTAAGCAATGTGGTATTCTCCTTGGAGATGTTGGTGAATATTTACCTATATTTTGCATTATTTCTTCATCTTGTTTAATAATCTTCAAATTATGGCCAAGTAAACTTAGTTAAAGGCCAAGTCCACCCTAACAAAAAGTTGATTTGAATAAATAGAGAAAAATCCAACAAGCATAACACTAAAAATTTCATCAAAATAGGATGTAAAATAAGAAAGTTATGGTATTTTAAAGTTTCGCTTAATTTCGCAAAACAGTTATATGCACATCCTGCTCAGTATGGAAATGAGGGAACCAGTGACGTCACCCACTCACTATTTCTTTTGTATTTTATTATGTTAAATATAGAATATTTTAATTTCTGCAGATTTCACAATTAGGAAGCTCTCATTGAATTGTGTATAGGTTGCAACAATGGCAATTACACATGTTCAGCGAGGAATCAAACCTTGTTTCACATTATAACAAGGAAAAATTAAAATATTTCGTATTTCATGTAATAAAATACAAAAGAAATAGTGAGTGGATGACGTCACTGGTTCCCTCATTTGCATACTGAGCAGGATGTGCATACAACTGTTTTGCGAAATTAAGCGAAACTTTAAAATAACATAAAATTCCAAAATTGTAGATAACGATAATACTGGAACTGAAACAACAGAAACAGCCTATGAATCCAATAGATACCTCATTTCCATTAGTCCCAATTCTACAAAATCAGCTACAGGACACCCGTAATGTATGTAGTAAACCCTTGTACTTCTTCAATATTCTTTCAGACAACCAATTTATGAAAGTGAAACCATATCTGTGGTTGAAAAATGTAAAAATTATACTTCTTCTGGATTTGACAATATACAAGTAGATAATAACATTATCAAGAAAGTTATTCCATTTGTATGCAAACCACTACGTCACATTTTGAACAAATCCATTCCCTCGGGTATTGTACCAGATAAACTCAAGGTAAAGGCTATACCCGTATTTAAATCAGGATCAAAACATGACAAATTATACACCCATAGCTGTTCTTACCGTTTTCTCAAAGATATTTAAAAACGTGTCCAATAGAATTTCCCGGTTTTCATCTTCTCACAACGTACTAAATCATACTCATTAATAAGGAGGGTCTTTCAACATCATTGACTGTTACCAAATTAATTCAAGATATTACCGATTCCCTGAAAAAAGTAGCTGTTTTTCTCGGTATGTCGAAAGCAATTGACACGAAAGACCATCATTTTTTAATGCAAAAATCTTTATTGTTGCTGTATACAGGGAATTCCTAATAAATGGACTAAGGATTATTTTAGAAATAGACAGCAATATGTTCACACCTGATTCAGCCAATTCCAGTATGTTAAATGTAGTTTGCGGGGTTCCAAAAGGTTCCATTCTGGGTCCTTTGTTCTTTTTCAATTTACATAAACGATAATTATTCAATGTTCATCAAACATTCTAAGCAATATACAAATTGCCGACGATACAAGTATTTTGTTTTTACAGTCATCAAAAATTCCCTTTATTACCACTACACTAAATCATTAACTGAATAATGTTTGTAAGTCTTTAATATTAACAAGATAGTTATAAATATATCCAAAACTAATTTCATGGATTTGTAAACAAATATTTAGGCATTACTCCTGGTGTTTAGGCATTACTCCTTGTGATTTGCATTACAGATCGAGCGTCCGATCTTTAACACTGGGAGTAATGCCTAAAACTTCGTTTACAAATGAAAATTCCTCCCATTAAGCTTCTTCATTTACTAACTATTGTCCACGGCGGACCGTTGAATATCAATGAGTCAGAAAGAAGAGGATCAATTTGATTCCAGTTCATCGTGACTTGGCCGTGAACCAGAATAGCGTGGTGGTTAAGTCGCTCCTCGGCAAGCAGTAGATGACAGGTTCGCATCCCGCTGATTCCAATTATTTCTGACTTGTGATTTTCATCACAGATCGAGCATACGATTTTTAATACTGGGAGTAATGCCTATATAAAAAAATTGTTTACAAATCAAAATTCCTCCCATTAAGCTTCTTCATTTACTAATTTCATGGAGTTTAGTCATATGAATCATAATATTGCAGATATAAAACTCCATATGAATGGATTTCAATTGTTACATACAAATCATTTTAAAATGTTATGTGTCATATCGATGAATGTATGCCATGGAAATATCATTTAGGAGAAGTGTTTTAAAATTTCACAAGTTGTTGGTATGTTATATCGTTTCTACCCTCCAAATACTTCTTACTATTTATAATACTTTGTTTCTTCGATACATAATCATGACTGTAATATGAATTGGGGTGGTTGTCCCTAGTTTTATTCGGATAAGGTTTTTAAATAACCGAAAAAAGATATTCGCCTGATAACAAAGTCTTCTTACAACTCTCGCTCTGCTCCGTTAGCTCAATTTATCAAACCTGTATGATATAATGCTATTACAAAATGTAAACTTTATGAATAAATTTTATTTAAAAAGCGCCTACTTCCTCCTTATATTACTGATATGTTTCCTATAAATCCTAGTTTTTATTCTTACCAAACTCGATCTTCTAATGACTTTCACTTCCCCAAAATACGAACATTTTATACAAAATCTACTCAATACATTTCACCGGCCCCAAACTGTGCAGCTCTTAAAAAAATAATTAAAAAAAAAACAAGTGTATAGCTCTATTCTTTTACACGTAATCTTTAAAAAAATATCTGATAGGGAGATACCGAATCAGCTAAACAAATAGTAGAGACAAATTAAACTTGATTCCCTTCTATATATTTTGTCTTTATATTATATATGTATGGTTATGCTTATGCCCATTATTATATTGTTAGTGTCATTTAATTCCTTAATTTCATGATTTACGGAATTAAAGATGAAATTCAATATTTATTATTGTTAACCAATAGATTAAGCTATACTTTCGATTCTCGATTATATGTTAGGTGCCAACGCACTTAAGACTATATTTTGTCTCCTAGGCCTGCTGCTCCCTCCACAATATTATAGTGTCTGCTTCAATTCCATTCTGTTTTGATTTGCTTTATTATCGTAAATTTCATTGTAATTCATTGATGACTTAAGTTTGTATTTTATAATGTACTCTTTTCGATGTACTTGCCTTATAGGCTCTTGCTCACATGTAGGCCTACGTCTATTTGTTTTAAATTGTTGTTGAAAATAAATGAACTTGAAATGAACTAATATAACATGTATATATAATTTTTATTGGCTAGATAGTTTAGCTTATGAGTCGTACAGCCTGTTTCAACCGAAGGTTCATCAGCGACAGAAACTGCAGTGTATTGTACATTACTGTACATTACTTAATATAACTATATATATATATATACATATGGTTGTGTGTACTGTTCGGCTGAACTAGGTTAAATTTAGATATGTGAACAGATGTGAAGGAACGAAAGCAGTTCACTCGTTGTATTGCAAGCTTTCGGCTCTTGGACTTCTTCAAGTTTATTTACTAGATCAAACAAATAATGATAATAAGCAACTTAACATAATTAAAAACAACAGAAAAGAATTTGCTAGATCAAGCAGAATGAAGCAAATAATAGTAATAGGCATCTTAACAAAACTAAAGACAACAGAACAGAATTCTGTCTTTAGTTTTGTTAAGTTGCTTATTATTATTATTTGTTTCACTCTGTTTGTAGAGGTGTCGTGGTCTATTGGATACGTCACCGGACTGTGGATCACATGGTTCGCAGTTCGAATCCCGCCGCGGCGCTAATGTCCTTTGGCAAGACATTCATCTACATTTGCCACTCTCCAACCAGGTGAAGTAAATGGGAAGAAATTCCTTGAATGCCTTAGCGCCCATCATGGCAGCTCGGCTAAAGCCGGGGTAATAATGTGATACTTTGTATTAAGCGCAGCGTTAAGCGCAGTAGAGTATATTTGTATAGTACCTGCGCTATATAAATGGACATATTATTATTATCTAGCAAATAAACTTGAAGAAGGCCAGGAGCCGAAAGCTTGTAAATACACCGAGTAACCTGCTTCATTTCGTTCCATCATAGCTGTTCACATATATATAATTTATTTATACATATACACACACATGAAATGCAATGGAATATATTTTATAAGTGGAGATAAGTTTGGCGACTCCCTTGGAACTAAATACACAATCCCCATTTGCTGTCCTTTCTGAAATGTTGCAAAGGTTAAAAAAAAATGTTTCCTGCGAGAATCGGGGGACGCCATTTTGTTTCCATTATTACGCAACATTTCTATTCAAGTTCGATGAGCACCTGTTTGTTTTAGATATAAAGAATGCAAACGCCATTTTGTTTCCATAAAAAGCGGACGTTCATGTCTTAACTCTTTCTAGAAAGGGACTCTAGGATAGTGGTTTCAGTGATATCAGATTCAAATGACCAACAGATTGACAAAATTTCAACCTTCATTAATTCTTTGTCGATATCAGATGAGCTTTTACAACTAATTATTTACAATGCAATTTAAAGAAATTTGACTAATACAAACAACTTTGGCGACTCTCTTGGAAATAAAATTTAAACACGATTGTGAGAAATGGAAATGAGAGAATAATGGTCTCTAGCTCTGTCAAAGTTCCCCATTGCTGTCCTCCATTTATAACTTTTTTTAACAATGACAAGCCGCGTGACTCAGTTGGATCCTAGCTTTTGCGTTTATATAATTCCGAATATTTGATGCATTATTCCGAATGTTCGTTATTCCGAAAATGAAAAAGGGTTCATAATTCCGAAGGCTTGTCATTCCGAAAATGCAATAGAGGCCTACATAACTTTTTGGAATTAAGAACCTTCGGAAATATGAACCCTTTTTCATTTTTGGAATTATGAACCCTATAGTTCATTTTCGGAATTACGAACCGTCGGAGTAACGAACCTTCGGAAAAAATGAACCTTCGGAATTATGAACCTTCGGGAAAAAGACATGTAACCCTTTTGTAGACTTACACACACTATTCTCTCATTTTGACATATTGACAACTTTGATAATATATTGTTCTCAATTTTTATTCATGCAGCTGATGTCTATCATGTAAAGCTGTGCTTGCTATGTGAACACAACAGATGTCAGGCCCCGGACGGCGCGTTCGAAGATAGAAGGAAGCGAGCTAATGATGAACCGATTGACATTAATACATTGTCTCTAACACATTCTGTCGTATACTTCCGTGGAAAGTGCTACGAATTCGGAAAAGGCTTTAATCTGTTTGGAGGAGGAATAAGGAGGGGTAATCCTTTGCATTGCCCTGAATCGACTTACGAGATAGTGGCGCAGAGTAGGTGTACAAGAGCACAAGCCGACCAACTTGCTGTAGAATGGCAAAGGCGTAATAGTAATTATAATATAAGGACGAATAACTGCCACCATTTCGCTGAGTATCTGATGAACCGACTTCGTAAAAATAATTGTCGGTACGATTGTATTGAATAATGAAAATCTATACATTATGAAATGATAGATAATAAAGGATATTATATAGGGAAAGCATGCATAATATGACATAAAATAATATCGCGTAACACAGAAATAGGGAGTAGAAAAAAGAATGAGAAGCATTATCATTAGAAACTGAGATATATTATAGATTCGACATATAGGGGTCATATTTTAAACAGTTTCTGTAATATTTCTTTGGATGAAATGATTTAAAAAAAAATAAGAAAAAGTTAGGACTTATATCAAACTGAACTTTGCACATTTTAAAGTTGAAACGTGTACTAGACTTTTATTGTAATTGGAGAGAGTTTTCATGACATTTCATATTGGTATCTGTATAATTATGCCTCGAAATTTTAAAAGTACTTTATTCAGGCGCTAGCATCATGAAGCATGAAGCATTCGGAAGGAAAAGTTGTTACGGATGGCACAATGCAGAGTGAAATTTTGTTACGTTCTGAAAAAAGTAGCGATCTGGAGATGGAATATCTTTAAACACTTTTGGAATAGTCTTAGACATTTCCCCCCAGTATTTACCGATATCTAAGATGTTTAAGTATATAATTATAATCACTGTTTCAAGCTGAAAGCCCTATTATAGCTTGGCTTGGATCAGACGGAATATGAAGTAGAATTACATTTCTATATGCCAATTCATGTTCACGATTATCCATAGCACAATCCCGTTTTACTTGGTAATCTGTGGGACATACCTTGGATTTGCCCTTTCATATTCTTCATGAAACTGTATTGTCAACCCTCTTGTAGACAACAAGATCAGAACGTAATTCACTTTGTACAATTAGCTGTCTTTGGTAGTGTAAGTATCAAATGAACATTAGTCATATTGTAAGAGACTTTTAAGGTGGACATCAAGTTCCTAACTATAAATAGGACCATGTAACATTAAATGGTCTTTTTCATAACACTTAATAATAGATAATCATATTAACTGAGTGCAGATAGGAATGGCCATACATATCTACAATATTTAATAATACCCCTGCGAAATCTTAGACTTTCTTTAGATCTGAAACTGGTACACTGTTACATATATTATAATGTAATCGTCATGCTAAAACTTTGCTGTTTTCTTAGAAAAAATTGTATTATTGACTTGTCTAATAATATTTGACAAAGTATCATCGTGTAATCTGATAATGCACGAATAATAACGACTAGCTACATTGATATATACTACTTTTGATGTATATTCTAAAATCACAATGATTCTATTATATAAACGATGTATAATCAGATGAGTATGTAACCAAATCATAAAGCTCATGGGTACATTCTGTGTGTATTATCTCCTACATGTTTGCAAATGAAGGAAACTATCATTCGTTTTCAATTGTACCCCACATTTTTTGAAATATTTCATTCCATTAAATACAGCATTATGTAATTTTTTGGGCGGTTTCTGATACTTATTTAAAGTATAAGTGTTATGTCTGTGGGTGCCCGTTTTAAGTTGTAATTTCGTAATTAATTATCTAAATTACAAGCGTATCAAAAAGCATGAAAGGAGAAAAGGAAATGAGCAGAAAGAGAGAGAGAGAGAGAGAGTCAAAGAGAGTCAAAGAGAGTCAAAGAGAAAATAAATGGATCTGGGGCCCGTTGCACAAAACTTGCCCGTTGCACAAAACTTGCGTTTGAACGCAACTCCTAAAAATCAAACGCAAGTCCTTAATGCGCGCTTCTGATTGGCTGAAAATAAAGTTGCGTTTGATTTTCCTGAGTTGCGTTCAAACGCAAGTTTTGTGCAACGGGCCCCTGATATTAAATGTAAAGGGCATATATTATGCGCTCAGCTAAAGCCGGGGTAATAATGATTGCAGGGCCCTCATGGAGAACGATATATAATATTGACGTGGCTACCCTAGGTAAACAAGACATATTATTATTATTAATTATTATTATTATTATTATTATTATTATTATTATTATTATTATTATTATTATTATTATTATTATTATTATTATTATTAATCTTCTTTCGGCTGTTGTAGAATAAACCTGCTTTATTAGCTCTGATAGGCTGAATAAACGGGGGTGGGGTGCTCGTTTTTCCGAAGGTTCGTTTTTTCGAAGGTTCATAATTCCGAAGGTTTGTAATTCCGAAAAGCAAATTTTCCATAGCAAGGAATTCATAATTCCGAAAATGAAACAGGGTTCATAATTCCGAAAATGAAAAAGGGTTCATAAAAGAAAATGACGAAGGGTTCATAATTCCGAAAATGAAAAAGGATTCATAAATCCGAAGTTTCGGAATTGCGAAAATATAATAGAGCCCTACATAACTTTTCGGCATTACGAACCCTCGGAAATATGAACCCTTTTTATTTTCGGAATTATGAACCCTTTTCACTTTCGGAATTATGAACCTTCGAAATTACGAACCGTCGTACAGTGGGCTAGGGCGAAGCCAAATTACGCCAAAAGTCACTTCAAGCAATTTGGGTTTTTAAATTTTGTCATGCCCTGTTAAAAGACAATACTTTGACGAATATTTCAGTAAAATATTTAACTCCGGTATGTACATTAAGGGTGTATATTTCCTTCTTCAAGCAACAAAATTTAACGTATTGCGAGTTTCAGCGCAAATTGTGACCAATTTAATTAATAAGTTATTTCAACATGTAGTTTTTAATTTATCGATCTATAATTGCTCCCACATATTCCTGAGAGTTCATTTCACTGTAGAAATGGGGTAAAAATGAAAAGAAATGGGGTAAAAATGGAAAGAAACGAAATCTTCGTGAGAATAACAGGGTCATTATCCTAGAAAATAGGCTGATTATTCGTGTTTTTTATAAATCTATATAAAACGTTGAGATTTTTACGGATTTCCAATTCATTTTTATTACCACCATTTTTCCTGATTTCAGCTTTAAGTTGATACCAGATTTGGCTGCCACCTTCTGCCACTTTTATGTTAGCGCCGATTTTCCTTGACACATTACCCGGAAAATATGTTTATGTTGGACCTTGCAGCCGCTGATGGATTCTCTGTCATCATACGGTGCCGCGTGGGGGCGCGCATGACGGCAAGGTCCCATAAACATGATTAACACTGATAAGAAGTCAACAACATAATAAATTATATGGCTAGTTTCAGTTGCTGAAAACCCCCTCTTCCAAAAATGAGGTCTATTGTAAATAACTACAAGCTAAAACTTTCTTCTGCGATACATGTATGGATACCTAAGGATTTCGATCATACTCTTCACAGCTAAAAGGTAAGTGCACGATTCACACGGTGGATTCCAAAATGTTTTATTAATTCTTTTAGTATATTTATTTCAAGCAAACTGTCGTATAATTGAAACCCTTTTTAGTTGCTGAATTATTTACTTTTCTATCTATCTGTCTATTTATTTATCTACCTGTATATCTTTATAAAAATATATTTTTATATAAACATGTTTCTTATTTATAATTAGTTTTCAATTTCTTTTTAATTAGTGTATAGACCTACAATACATTTTCCTCTACTTTTCTATTCGATATTTTTCAAGGCTTTGGAACTGTTTAGTTAGGACATATAGACTAATTGTTGAAAACTACTGTCCTGTAGTTTTATCATACCGATTGTTTATAATTTACAGAATTCTGAAACCTGTGAAGAAAGTATGATTTCCAACATAATTTGTCCAACACCAAAACCCACAGACCCACATTCTGAGTAATATTCACAATGGCTTCCGTGAATATTTTAAGGTGAAGCTTTTCAAAATAATTCTGGCAGTATAAACAATAGGGAAAAATGACTAAAAATATGCATGGACTTTATCAGTCAGTATTATGATTTTGATAACTAGACAGTACCTACAGAATTACTTTTTAGTGATCACAGGTACGTTTCTCTTTCGCAAAGTTATCAAGGCTGCAGAGGACGCTCTTTCACTTAAAAAATATCATTTAATAACTCATTTTTCAGTTAGCTGAATATTATCATTTTATTAGTATATGCAGGCAAAGTTTACTTTCAAGTAATGACATCATACATTATAATACATTGCAAATTTCTCATTATCATAAATATTTTCCAGTAGGGCGCCCCCGGCTCCTGTAAGTCACTCTTACGTACCATAATGCCTGCATGAGCTTTCAGTTAACACCTTTTCACTTTTTGATATACAAGCGTATAGATCGCATTATCCATTTTCTAAAGTAGGAAAATCATTGTAATACGAGAAATATGTTATTTTTCATTGGATTCTACGGGTCTGAATACCCATAAACCCATCATTTCAATTTTAATTTTAAGTAAAACTCAGAGAATATGAATTTTAACGCACTTTGAAGCCATTCTGGACCTTCGACTGCGATACTGGTGGTCATCGACAGCGCATCTGAGATGTAAGACCAACAGGGTTTTCATTTAGTCTACAACCATGGTCATCCTTTAAGTCTTCATCGGTTGATCACTCATCTGTATCACGAGGATACACATCAACTCTACGATGCCGTCACCGTCGTCGTCAGCGTCATCGTAGGCTTCGACATCTTCGACAGCGTCTTCGTCTTTTCATCGTGAGAGACTATTCCATCGTGATATCAGGACTGGGCCCATTTCAAAGTTAAGGGATTAATATTATTATGGACAATGGAAAAAAAAAACATTTTTTTCAAAGAATTAATGTATATGGATTATATGGATATCCAAATGAATTATTTGACAGTTGAATGATTTCCAATGTTTTGATTAAACATATTGAATGTAAATTCATGTATCTTGTGCATCTTTTCATGTGTCTTTGACTACATCACGTGGCTCTTCATTAGAGAGGATTTTTTTGGATGCTTGGATCGTTGTAGTCGTTTATGTGTTTTGGGTATGGGTCGCCAAACACTGGATAAACGAAATCCCAAGTTGATCCTGACAGATACCAAATACACGAAAATTTGTTTATGCTTGACCGACTTAGAACAATTTTACCAGCTTAATGTAAGAATCGATTTGCACAGAATATTGGTGCGAATGTTTTAATGCAGTTTATTCGAGTTTGTTTTCAATTTCCTTCATGTTGTTATCACGTTTTCTGTTTTGTCTTCAGTATCTTCTTTCTTGTGCTTGGTTTTCTGTTTCTGTTACAGTTTTCATGTTTCTGTTAATTCATTTTTCTTTTCATTTCCCCTTTTCGCTCACTTATTTTTTTTAACCCCCCCCCCCCCCCTTGGGCTACCAAGTAAATATTTAATGTCCACAGAAAAACGCCATATGTCCAGACACACACAGTATGTTCCTATAGCATTTTTAATGCTTTTTATGGTCTCCATTGCGTTAGTAGATGCCAGGAAAACATCACTTACGGGGTTCAAAATAGCACAAAAAAAAAAAAAAAAAAAAAATTGGCTCGCGGACATCGCCCCACCTTGGAAAAAAGCTAGATCCGCCCCTGTAAGCTTATCACCCTCGGTGATATTCAGCTCGTCCCCCCTGGCTCTGAGGTCGGAAAGGCAGCCCTGGACTGCGACTAAACGCATGCCAGCTCTGATTTAATTGCCGACGTTGCCCCAAGGATTATCCTCAGCCTTGAAAGAGGGGGAAGTACTGGGGTTAAACGCCTGCAGGCGTTAGCCCAACCCCAAATCACTGAGGTAAAGAGGCTTAGCTTTGAAAAAGCTATCATGATGTTGGGTTCTAAAAGCAAAGGCTTTGCCCATAATCGGACCGGTGCGCTTAGGGGAAAACTCGGTCTCAACGCGGTCAAACTCCGCTATGAAATTCTCCGTGAGGGGAAAACCCTCAGATGGAGTTTGTTGCCTGAACAAAATATAGAGGAGTCGGGCCCTGAGTGGGTTGACTAGACAGTTTCATGCAGATAATTAGACAGTAGGGCAGCAGCCTCCGCCTCACAAAGGGAAAGCATATGAGGCTCTTGCCTGTTCCGACAAAGTTGATTCAGAAACAGAAATCTGAGAAACAGACTCAAGTTCTGACACCGCCTGAATAGAGTGAGACGTTGGCCATCGGACCAGGCGGGTACCCCCATGGGAAGCTGTAAGTCTCCTCACCCAACGGAGCCCCCAAGGGATACGGGTGGGAGAATCACGAGGGTGGATCGAGAGGACGCTGCCGAGCTAAGTCGGACCGAGGAGTCCCGGTATCAGACCCCTGAAGAGGGGTAGAGTCAGAGGCTGTGGTATCAAGAAGAGGGACCATCACTGCCAGTAGCTCAGATCGAGATCGAAGGATCAGACGGGGCAGCAACGGGCAACGCCTTGCTTTTCTTATGCCCTCTAACTGTATTCTTAGGCTTCTTATGATCTCGTTCAACAGGAGCTGAAGCCGTAGCGCGCTTCTTGGGGCGTCTGACAGATCCCTGAAGAGGTGTAGAGGCAGGGGCTGTGGTATCCGGTAAGAGGGACCAGCCCTGTCATTGTGACAGACTTCGGGCGGTTCTCCGAATAGAATTCGGAATCGTGATCCAAAAACCTCAAAGGAAGGATGCCCGCCTCCCTCTCGGGGCGAAGTGTGCTAAAAGGTTTGTACCCAAAGTCGCGCACACACTACCCGCACTGACCGAGCGACTTGAGGCTACGGACGTGAGGTGGGCGCCCGAGGCGCAACGTGCAAGAGCGGACTGGGACGAGGTCCCAGTATTCGCGTGAGCATTATTTGTGATATGTGGAAGCATAAATGCTCCACCTGCGGGCGGATTAGGCCACCTAATTCCGCGCACCCAGGCAACAACACCTAGTGCTCCGCAGAGCGCCCAAAATTGTTGGCTCGAGTCTTCCCGTTAGTCGGCTGTAATTTAAAGACAGCCAGAGTCGCACTCGTTTTCCCATAAGGTCAGTAAGACCTGGGGCTAGGGTTTTCAAACCCCGACCAAAATGGGCGCTATGTGGAAGCATATAAATGCTCCACCTGCGGGCGGAAATAGGAGGCCACTAGTCTCCGCGCACTCAGGTGACGACACCTGGTGCTCCGCAGACCGCCCAATATTGTTGGCTCGAGTCTCCCATTAGCTGGCAAGAGCAACAGCCCCGGGTAGCACTCGTTCCCCCATATGGTTAAAACCGGGGGCTAGGGTATGTGAACCCAGACCAACACGGGCGGTGCCCACAGTAGTGGCACGAATGTCCCCTGGCGGCTTAAAGCGAGGCCAGGAGGAACAGACGTCCCCCCCCCCCCCCCCCCCCTTCTGGTCGGAGCGACCGGGGGATTGGATGTATGATATCCAAACCACTCGATGGGCGGAGCCCTTCAGTTGCCCCGCAGTAGTGGCACGAATCTCCCCTGGCGGCTTATAGCGGGGCCATGGCGTAGCAGACGTCCCCCTTCTGGTTTGAGCGACTGGGGAATTGGATTTATGATATCCAAACCACTAGAATCAGTGTGACATTCCGAGGTAAGTGCTACGAATGGGAAGATGGTATCTGGTATTACCGGGATGGAGGAATCGAAAGACACGGGTGGTGCCCAGCAACGAGATATTACAAAGGGAATAGTCGCTGTACCACGGAGCAAGCCGATCATTTGGGTCAACATTATATTCGCTACTCCGTAATAACTGTCATCACTACGCCGAGTGGCTTATGAACAAATTACTCAATAACAGATGTTAAATTCTGAAATTTAAATTATTTCAATTTTTATAGATGTGATAATAAAGAATCCCTTCCTTGTATGAAAATATGTTACAATAATGATGATTTTACCTGTTCCATATGGAGTCAAACCATGTTTTTACATTATTGAAGCAAAAAATGAAATATATGATATTTCATATAATTAAATACATAAGGAAAAGTGAGTGCATGACATCATCGGTTCACTCATTTGCGTACCGCCCATGCGATGCATATCACTTTCATGAAATAATGCAAAACTTCAAAATGCCATAACTTTCTTATTTTACATCCGGTTTCAGTGAAATTTTTACTGTTATGCTTGTTTAATTTTACTCTGATTATTCAAATCAACTTGATATTGGGGTGGACTAGGCCTTTAAAAGCGAAAATATGAGTTCTTAATGCCAAGTAAATGATAATATACAAAGATTGCATGACTAAAACCAACTGATAGCCTGACAAAATTAAGAACGAAACGTAAGAGATATGGCCCCTCCCCCATCCCTGTAGTTCGCGGGCAGCTCTTAAAGAAAGCAAGAATAAATATTATTTTGTCTTCTTGTTTGGATAGAGCTATATATTTTGGTTCGAACAGCTTTCAACATCAGAATATGCATTACATTCCTTCCTTTCTAAAATTGTTTAGCTGTTTAGTATGAGAAAAGCTATGACTAACATAATACCCTAAGAAAAGGAGATGTTGCCCTACACGCGTTACGGAACCACAGGACTACATTCAAAAAAATACACAACATAATACATTACTAAAGATGTAGAATATCTGATTTTTTTTCATGTTGCACATTTGAATTTTATGATTTGTGGTAAAGTTGTGGAAGAGTCATGAGAGTTATAACAGCATATACATGTATGTTAATGCACTAAGCGAAGGAGGAAAGGAAATGAGGAGAAAGCAAGAAGCAAAAGAATAGGGAGAAAATTATATGAAAATTTAATGCAAAGAAATTTTGCACGAGTCTCGATACATTATAGTAATTACAAGCATTCTGTATATATTGTATTGGCCTATATGAAAGCTTCTCATCAGACATATTCTTTTTAAATACTGACAATATGATGACGAAAAACTGTTCTTGATGAATCATCAAGTGAGCCAAACTGGAATATATTATTTCCTTGCATTTATATATATATATATATATATATATATATATATATAAAAGGCAAATATAAATCAAAAAACCGTAGAGATGTCAAGGTGATCCGATATTTCGGGCATAGCCCTTTGTCAAGGAATGACAAATTTATTAAGCGTCAAGCAAAAATAAGGGCAAATTAAAGACGCGCAAAATGGTCGCGTAGAAACAAGATGTAAAAGACGCGCAAAATGGTCGCGTAGAAACAAGAAGTAAGAACGCCCCAGAAGTGACGTAACAATACATCAAGAGAAAGAAGAAGAGCTAAGAGGGAGAGAGAGAGAGAGAAAAAAAAGAAAAGAAAGAGAGGGAAAGAGAAAAGAGAAAGGGACAAGAAAAAGAAAAAGATAAAAAAAAAGAAAGAAAGAAAATTACGTGATGGGAAATGAGCGGAAAGAAACATTAATTCCTCTTGGTTGGAGGCAGCCAAGGCGAAAAATCATACGTTCCTCTTCCTGCTTGCGTAGCTGGTCGGAGCTGAAAGAACTGCGTACTATGCACACTTCAAAGTTCTGGATGTCATGGTTGTGTGAATTAAAGTGAGCAGCCACAGGTAATCCAGGCGTGTTGAGTCGTATGGACCTCAAATGCTCTGTCACACGATCAGCTAGTCGGCGCTTAGTTTCTCCTATGTAGAGCTGAAGACACTGGGTGCAATGGATAGCATAAATGCAATCATCCGTTGTGCAGGAAAACTTTCCATGGATGGCCCATTGAGACTTGGGACCCCTAATGGTGGTAGTGGCAGTGGTGACTTTGCAGGTGTTGCATCTGGGTCTGCCACAGGGATAGGTACCGCTCTGGGAGAGGTCAGGAGTAGTAGGCAGTCGGGAAGATACCAAGGCTTGTCGCAACGAGTGATTCTTACGATACGCTATGAGAGGCGGCTCCTTGAAGATCCCTGCGGTAGTTGGGTCATCTCGCAAGAGGGAGAAGTTATCATTGATGATCTTGGCAACACGTAGGTTGGTGGGGTGGTACGTGAGGACAAAGGGTACCCTGGAGGCGGTGGCTGCCATACGAGGTTCCAAAACGTCCACGCGAGGTTGCTTGAGAATTCTGCTCTTGGCAGAGGTGACGATGCTATCAGGATATCCCCTCTGGATGAAGAAACCAGTCATCTTATCAACCTGCCGTTGGAAGTCATCATCCTCACTGCAAAGTCGACGGACACGTGTCAGTTGAGAATACGGAATAGACCGCTTGCAAGCCGGTGGATGAGATGATGCATAATTCAAATACGCATGAGAGTCAGTCGGTTTGTACTGGACAGAAGTCTTGATACCGGTGTCAGTAAGAGAGATGTCAATATCCAGGAACGACACGCATCTATTAGAGATCTCATGAGTAACCTTCACCGTAGGATGAGAACAGTTGAATTTGTTGACGAATAGTCTTTTAATAGTTTTAATAGCATACGATATCATTGTAAATATGTTATATTCTTGTGTTCTTTTTCAATAAACACACACAAAAAAACTTTAAGGGGTCAAATCGTATGGGTAAAATGGGGTGACTATTTCGGGACAGGCTCCTGTCCAACAGCTCCGCACCATCCAAGGTCAATCCGCGAACTCACACGTGGTCGCGTATAATACATAACCTATGTCTATGAAGAAATTCTTGGTGTACAAACATGTCTCGTAAAATGTTACCAATTTATTCCAAAACGGCAAGGTCAAATTAAAAAAAAAATCTGTGGTCAATGTACTACACATACACCATTTTCTGTATATATCCAAGGAGTTATCACATTCTCTGACTTCTGTTCACCACCCAAAAAAAAAAACTGAGGTTAAAAGGCTTGTTTAACAGGGATTTGGGAATTATTCATGAAGTTATGTATTATACGCGACCATGTGTGAGTTCGGGGTGTGACCTTGGGCGGTGAGGAGACACTGTGAAACGTAGTCAGGTTTGCTCAAGCTGGTAGTGGAGTCTTATCCATTGCCTTTACCACGGGCGTAGACAAGCATAATTATCCATTGTTAGGGGGGTGAACTATTCATCATCCCCCACTAACAATAGAAAGCGTGTTCGTGTCTATGCGAGTGTTTATCACTACCAAAACAGGCTCGATAGTCCTCACTGTGGTGTCCCACACGATAAGACGTAAAGGATCAAAAAAGGGAAAGCGCGATGTTTATAAGTGGAGACCGAGGCATTCCTTTGTGCGATTCCGAGACAAGTTCTACGAATGGGGAAATGCTATTTGGTGGTACCAGGATGGAGGAATAGAAAGAAAAGACGAACCGGTGTGTCCAGTGTGGAAGTACTATGTAAGTATGTAGGAAGGAGTCGTTGTATAAAGGCGCAAGCGGAATGTTTGGGTAGATGGTGTAGTGGGGGTTGACTCGACCGACTTAGGCATAACTCGGACGCACTCGGACGCACTCGGACTCACTCGGACCGACTCGGACTGAGCTGGGGATCGGGAGACCCGAGTAAAAACACATGTCAAGACTCAAAGTTGCACCTCACTGAACCAAGACCAAGAATAAAGTCTGTTTTGGAGAGTTCAACCAGTAGCAGTTGGGTAATTCATGTCACTTACTATATTATATGTAATATTAAGTACCTATAGTCCGGTGTGGCGTAGGACACGCCGACTATAATTGGCGTAGTCAGCGTTTTTCGATCCTTTTTTCGTGGGGTCCCAACTATTCGTTTGTGTGCGGCGGGCATGGTACCTATTTAGCAGGCGCGGACCAATCGTATCGCGATTGCGCTGGGGTACATGCTTCGCTCACTTTTCAAGCGGTAGACTCGACCTCGAAATTGATCTCGAATTTCGTATATTTTTTTAAATCGTTTTCGGTGCTGTATTTCGTTTACTTTGTGAGTGATTTCCGTGAGTTTCCCGTTGATTGTTCTGTGTGACCTGTGATTTTGCTTGTATTTGTTCGATTATTGGTTCTTTTCGTGACATTTTACGCGCCCTTTTGTGTTTCTGTTTTTACTTTCGGCGCTGCGTGTGGCTGTGCCATTTCGGCATTGCTGCGAGCTTAGCTTGTTGTAGTTGGATATGATGGTGCACTTCAATCTCTCCAGATTATACGCGCCAGCCACTTTCGTCAGTGGGACTTCGGCTAAGGAAGGCCCACGTATAACGTCGATCCATTTGGTGATTATTAGTTGCATGAAATCATTAGTGAAAAACAGATTTTATATATATATTCCATCACCTAAATTAGTACAAGAAAGCCGAAGCGAAATAGCAAAATACAATAATCCAGTTTAAGAATTGTGAGATAAATGCAATGCGCGCGATACAAACTGTTCATGGAAAAAGCAGACTAACCAAAACGGTTAGTGGCATGTACATAACATAATAATTCCCGAATATAATCAGGGTTAGTCAAAAGTTGCTTAAGGGTTGGGTTATTGAGTTTTAACTTTCTGATCATTATGTGTCTCTCTTTTTCGTATTTTGAACAATATAAAATGAAATGCTCGATAGTTTCAAATACTTTACACACTTCGCAAAGACCGGAAGAATGCTGATTGATTTGTAACATATAAAAATTTAATGTACACTTACCTACTCTCAGTTGTTGGATCAGGCATTCATCTCTCCGAGACAAGCCTTTTCTGTATGCCTGCTCGGTAACCTTGTCCTGCAGAGCATATAGAAATCTTCCCTTTTCTGAACTATTCCATTCATTTTGCCAAATATTTTTATAATAAACCAACCGAGAGCATGCAAGTTCGCTTGTAGTGTTAGATAAAACAATGTCTAAATGATTTTTCAGAGCGCCTTTCTTGGCAGCCCTATCAACTATTTCATTACCGTTAATATCACAGTGAGATGGAATCCATTCAAAAAAGACAAGAATATCCTTTGACAAAAAATTATGAATTTTGTGTAAGATTTCATTGACAACAGCGCATCTAATAAAGTATGAGTCGATCATTTGAAGGGCTGACAATGAGTCACTAAAAATGACCACTGAACAGGACTTTACGAAACTGTCTAACCACTCCAGAGCCATTAGAATGGCGACGAGTTCCGCTCTCATGATACATACATGTGACAATCTAAAAGATTTAATCACCTGATATTGGGGAACATAAAACGCAGCTCCTGTTCTGAGATCTTCAAGTTTAGACCCATCTGTATATACATGCAAATATCCTTTCCATATTATTCCTATTCTGTCCTGAACAATGGATTTCATCTCGGCTGCAAGCATATCCCTTTTTGGTATTTTACCTCGAGTATCAAATGACACATGAGGACGGGATAATCGCCATTCGGGAATTTTCGGTATTAAATTGTCTTGATTTTCTACATTAACTTCGTCTCGACTGGCTCTAAGGCTAAATGGTGCTTTCCCACCCTTCCATTCACTTCTATTCATGGTATAATGATCACCAAGAATTTCTTTAGAAGGATGACTGGATGAGCTAAACAACAAATAATATCTAAATTTATCATTAAATAATTTTCTCCTAAGTTCCAGCGGCAATTCTCCGGTTAACACCTGTAGAGCCTCCAAGGATACATTATGTATAGTCCCTGTAATAATTTTTAGTGCTCTGTATTGTATAGCGTCTAGCTTTTTCTTCAGAGATATACACGCAGAATCATACATTTCACTGCCATAGTCTAAAACAGATAAAATAAGTCCTTTATATATCATCATCAAAATTTCATACTTATTTCCCCATGTAGTTCCTGAAACGCAACGTAATAAATTTAATCTTTTCTTACACTTCTCAATAATTGCGTTAATATGGACCGACCAAGTTAGTTTATAATCCAGCCACATACCAAGAAACTTAAACTGCTCACAATGAGGCAAAACATGCCCATTTATTTTCAAAGCAATGTCTTTCTTTTGTTTATTGGTAAATACCAAAACTACCGACTTGGTGTGTGAAATCTTTAATTTCCACCTCCAGCACCAAATTTCGATTTCATGGAGGGCTTCCTGTAGTTTCTGGCGAACCAGATCTAAGTTGGAACCAGAAAACCAAATTGCAATATCATCGGCATAACATGATAATTTAACTCCACTTTCGTTAATCTTTAAGTCATTCAACATCAAAGTAAAAAGTACAGGACTTAAAGAGCTCCCTTGTGGGATACCGTTTTCTAACACATAATTTTCCGACAAACAATTGTTAACCTTAACATTACAATATCTATTCTTTAAGAAAGCTTTAATAAAACACAATAATTTTCCATGAATTTTTAACCTTGACAATTTTTTGAAGAGACCTCCTTTCCATAACGAGTCATATGCCTTTTCCAAGTCTAGAAAAACAGCTACAGTATATTTTTTCTCACTCAATGCTGAATGTATGTCGGTCTCGAGTCTGATTAAATGATCTTTGACATTTCGATATTTACGGAATCCTGATTGAATTGGGTTTAAAAGTTTATTTTTATCTAAATACCAAGTCAGCCGATTTTTAATCATTTTTTCCATGACTTTAAAGAGGGAAGATAATAACGAAATTGGTCTGTAAGATGACACATCCGTCGCTTCTTTTCCAGGTTTCAAAATAGGTATCTGGACAACTTCATACCACTGGCTTGGAAAACATGAATTTTCCCAGATTTCATTATATAACTCTAATATGTAAACAAGTGCTATTGGGGGCAAGTTTTTTAGCATAATCACATAAATGTCATCCTTACCTGGAGCGGAGTTTCTCATTTCTTTTAAAACGTTCCTCAACTCATTCATATTAAAATCATCATTAATACAGTCATCATCCATAATGTGGGTAAATAGAGCATCATCAATTTCATTATCGTTTACGGAAAATGATCTATCAATAGATTTGAAAAAGGATGCCACGGCGTTTGCTTTATCTTTAGACTCACTTACCATATTACCATCAACGATTAGATTGTGAAAAATGTGAGTGTTCTTTGTGCTGTCTCGCATTCCTTTCACCTGTTTCCACACTTTCCCTATGTCTGTAAATCTATTCATTCTAGCACAGTATTGAGACCAATAGTCGAAACGAGCCCTTCTCTGTACCTTCTGTGCAAAGGCTTTCTTTTGTAAGTATTGTTTAACATCATTTATGTCATAATACCTTTTTAATCTGTTTTTAATATGATTCCTCTCCGCAATTGCTTTTTGACACTCCTCGTTCCACCAAGGAGTTATTTTACTTCTTTTCCCCCCTCCTAGTCGAACTCGACGAATGTACCTGTTTGACGCATTCAGAATAACATTAACAATGGCGTTGTATCGACTTTGAATATCTAATTTAAAGTCACTATTATACTCTTGATTTGATAATTCCTCTTTTATTGCATTTCTATACCCTTCCCAATTTACATTTCTAAAACTCCATCTAAATCCGATATCTGTGTATTCATGTATAATCGTATTGCCCGACTGTTTCAATTTAATAACAATCGCATTGTGATCACTGCCAAAGTTGTTAGACCGTACTTCCCACTCCATTTTACACGCTAGTTCCTTGGAAACTATAGATAAATCTAACATTGAATGTGTTCCAAAATGAGGGTCTAACCTCGTTGGAGAACCGTCATTTAGCAATGCTAGATCATGATCTTCCATAAAAGTCTCTACGGTTCTGCCGTTTGCATCTAATTTACTGCTCCCCCAGAGTGGGTTGTGGCTATTAAAGTCGCCCAGAATTATGATCCTCCCTGGCACATTTCTAACCATTTCATTTAATTCTTCCACTTCAATCTTTTTACATGGATTATAATAATTAAAAATTGAAATGATCCCTTTCTTTGAAAAAATATCAACTCTTTGGTATTCGATATTCCCTTTAACATTCATAACCTGGAAAGTAATATCCTTTTTTAAATATATAACTAGACCACCTCTTCTACCATCCGGTCTATTTCTACAGACACAAATGTAATTCGGAATAAAAGACACATTATAATCATTAAACCATGTTTCCTGAATGCACATAATATCTGGGTTAGAACCCAATAAATTATTATCAAATATTGACGTTAAAAAGTCCGCACCATGTGAAATCATACCTTGTGCATTCCACTGTAGTATAGTTATATCTGAAACGGGCTGTGTCATTTAAGGCGGCTTTTTACCATTTCCATGGTAATGTCTGCCTTTAAAAAATCTTTACGCGCTTTGACAGCAGCTTCCACAAATTGATCATCGTTCTCAGAAAGAAGTAACTTACGTATCGCAACCAGAATAAACATAATCAAATCTAATGATGTCACATTATTGGGAAAGCCAGTTTGATTAATATTTGAAGAACCCTGCTCAGACTCCCCGTCTCTTTCCCGCCTTTTCTCTTTTCTCTTGTGTACTTGAGCCGCAGGTGGGATATGGGAGTGAGGGCTTGTTTCATGTCCAGGACTCTGTAATTTTAAGTTGGAATCTAATTTGTTCTGTTTACTTTGAGGGTTCTCTTTGGAGTTACTCGTGTTGACTGTGTTATTAGTTGTCTCTACAACATTTACATTTTTCTGAGTGCGATACACTTTTGTCGCTTGCGCGTATGTGAGCTTTTCATTCAGTTTAATTGTTTGTATTTGCTTAGCTTCTATATAAGATTTGCATCCTTGATACGCCGCTGAGTGATTATCTCCACATCTAAAGCACTTCCTGTTTTCCTTTTGTGCGCAAGCGTCAAATTCATGTTCGCCTCCGCATCTCACGCAACGTATTTTACCCCTACAATTATCTTTCATATGACCAAATAGTTGGCACTTATGACACCTTGTCACGGGTGGGACAAAGTTATCCACACGCCTAATCTCATAGAGAAAATTTACAGCATCCGGTTTACTTTTACCTTTGAAAGTAATAAGTACCGATGGAGTGGGTACCATTTCTCCATTGATCTTCTTCCTAAATCGCTTAGCATTTATTACATTCTGTTCTCTTAATACATCTGCTATTTCTTCATTGCTGATTTGAGTATCGATTCTATGGATGACCCCTTTCGTTGTAACCACCTGATCTTCTTCATAACGTGTAACTTTTACGTCTAAACCAGCCAACTGTGTTAATTGTAACAGGGTTATAATTTGTTTCTCATTCTCACATGTCAAAATCAACATATTTTTTACTTTAACCATACCTACAAGTTTTCCAACGAGATCATGAATTTCTCTGTAAACCCGCACTTGATTAGCACTGCATACATTTTTTTCCAGACCAACAATGACCACTTTCCTACTTGAATGCGTTGGAGTTGAGAATTTAGGAATCTTCTTGTTCTTCGTATTTAACATACCATCGCTATTGCTTCTTACCCTTGCCCTTTTCTTGGATCTGACTGAATTTCTGTTCATTGCCGTTTTCCATGAACAATTTGAATCGTCATCACTCTCCTCACGGAGAGTGTGACAATCGGAAGATAATACCTCCGGTGTATCCCGAAATTTTGGATTATCTGCTGCATTAATGTAATCCTCTTCTCCTGAGGACAAAGAACTAGAGGACGCCATATCTCATGCGCATGTTAATGAATTAATCAACCTCTTACCTGTTATTGTAATGTTATTAATACGTGGAGAAAAGTATGAGAATGAGTGACAATATCACCATGGGAACGCCTGTGGGTAACCCCAGCCTCAGCCTCCACTAACTAGGCGACTGGAACGAAGTCAGATTTCGCCAGAAGCTATAAGAAGTAGACTGGACAGAAGCCAAAGATGGGTGTAGGTCGAAGGGCTGGTGTCGGCTACTTGTTGGCACCGTTGCCGCTGGGTGTAGTGGAGGAGCAGATTTAATTTTCCCGCCAAAATGTCTATGGATAAATAACGCAGCTACGGAGCTCTTGAAAAAGTCGCCCGCTCAAGATTATGCTGATCGAGCTGGCTGTGCGACGCTCGCTGCAAGAGGGCGTAGGCACGTTTGCTTACTTTTGATGTTTAGTGTCTATTGAGATTGGATAGTCCATTCTTAATTGATGTGCTTGCTCAAGCCACGGTTTTAGGCGTGATCATATTTGATTGTGATCACATGTTTTTTTTTTTCTCTCTCTCATGGGATAGGTTAGACTTCATTTGCTTTGCATACCAGAATAAATAAATAAAATAAATAAATCCCTACAACTCAAGAGCTAAGTTGATAATAATAAATCAACAAGATAGATAAATAAAGTAGAATAAATAAATTCCTGCCACTCAAGGGCTAAGTTGATAATCATTCAACGGAATAAATACATACATAGAAATAATTTTTTAAATTTTAATTTCTTTTGCATTCGCATTATAGTGCATTCAGTCTATTTTCTGAGCTTCACCTGAGTGGGTGTATTTCTGTGGCCTTTTCACAGATTCGGCTTAGAAATATATATATATTTTTTTTTTTAACTCTAATTTCTTTTGCATTCGCATCCTTTGCTTTTCCCTACTTTATAGTGGGGCAAGGTGTTCTGCTTTTTGCTCAAGCACTGTATGCCCAGTTAGGGTATTCTAGTCTGCTCCTTTTTTATATTTTGTTGGGGTAAATTTAAATAACATAAATAACTAGCTAAATAAATACCTACCTGTACAATAAATAGTACCTCTGCTTGCGTGTCGGTTAAACTTCCGCTTTGCGCGTGCAGGTGTTCTGTTCTGGTCCAGTGCGTTACTGGGCAGTGGACAGCTGTACGGTCTCCGGACGCTGTCTTGGATACCAAGTAGCTGGGGTAAGTACCCATTCCATTTTTTCTACAAGACTTCTTTGTTTTGTTTTTGAGGCCGCTTTATATGCACATGGTTTTTCATGTATTATCTGTGTGCATCTTGGTGATTCACTGTGTGATTGTTATTGTCGTGCGGCTATTCGCGCATGTTCTTCAGCACGGGAAGGATATAATTTCGATATAACATAAGTACTGAATATTTTGTTTTTAGGCTAGTAGATTAGATTTAAGTACAGGGTGCTGATTAATAGTACACCCATGGACAGAGTCCATGTTAATTCGTGCTCGGCTGAGGAGTTGGCCGGCATTCCGGAGATTGACCCGGATCATGCTCAGCGGCTCCTGCAGATACGGGCACGTCTAGGGGAGTTTTCTCCCGGCTCTTTTCGGGAGTGGGCGGACGTGGCGGGCATCCATCGGCCTGAATACGTCCTCCCATATTTAGATTTTTCTCTCCCGCGGCCAGCACCCACCCCCCTGGGGGTAGTGACCCCACTTCGTCACGGTCTGGGGGTCTTTCATTGGGGGAAACACCGTCCACCTTTTTGGATGGTATGCCTTTGGGCCCTGTGCCTGCGGCCAGTGGCGCCTTTTCAGTTCCCCCGGTGTATCGTTATGACCGCTATCCGCCCCCGCCCCCGCCCCCGCCCCCGCCCCCGCCTGCTGTACACGCCAGGGGGGAGGGGCCACCCACCCTGACCCCTCAGGTAGGGAATGGGCGTGGCTCATCTGCACTTTCCGCACCGCCCGGTTTCCAGGCAGATAGGGAGGTAGCCCCCACCCAGTTTTTTGGGTCGGGCCAATTTGAGCCACAACACCCTCGGGCAAGAACTAGGCCAGACAGGAACCATCCTGGGGCTCCATGCCCGCGCTATGACGATGTGAGGGATTCTTCCCCCTCTCAGTCTACACCGTTTGCCAGTTCCCAGGGAACACGGCAGGCGGCATATCCTGTGGGACATCACGCCCCAGGATACCTTTCCGCTGCGGGATGTCGGAGACAACAGGACAATTCGCCCCTGCTCCGGCCGACACGGAACGTCTCAGTCCCAAAGTCTATAACTTATAATGGGACAGGTAACTGGCGTACATTCTTTGGGAAATTCCAAACATTTGCTGCCCAACATAGATGGACAGCAGAGGAATGTACATCGCAGCTCTATTGGTGTCTCCAAGACAGAGCGGCAGACTATTTTACCACGCTGGTTAAACGAGACCCAGCCACTCAGTTCTATGACCTAGCCCGCCACATGGAGGAAAGGTTTGACAGGCAACTCCAACCAGAGTTTGCCCATGTCGAGTTTGCCGGTGCACGCCAAGGCCCTGCCGAGGGCTTTTGCTAAACAGTCGGGTAACGTCGCGTCGCGTTGGTAGAAATTTTCGAACATTTTCCAGGAAGGTGTCTTCAAGGGGACAAATTGAAAAAGAGTCCATCTCAGTATGATTTTTCCCGTTTTCAGGCTAAAAACGACAAACAAGGGAATAAAGAAAACGATAGAAGGATAATGCAAAGAAAAACATGAACTATAAAGAGAGAATAGAAGGGTAGGAAGGATGGAAGAAAATATGATGAAAGGAAACAAAGAATACAACAAAAGGAAAGTTGGAAAGTAAAAATAAGTGGATAAAAACAAAGAATAACATAAAGAAAGATAGAGACATAAATGATAGAAGGATAAAGATATTAAGAGTAACATAAGGAAAGATAGAAGAGAAGATGATAATCTGAATAAAGGAATAACATAACGAAAGAAAAGATGAAAGGAAAACAAAATGATAGGATAAAAGCAAAGAATGTTTTAAGGAAAGTAAGTAAAGATGGGAAGCAGAAAATGATTTTAAAAAGAATAAATTTATTCAAAATCGACGAAAAATGCTACTTCTCCTCTATTTCACACCGTATTTTGAATCTGATTGTTTTATCTGATAGGGCTGGGAAGAGGGCTGTCAAACCTCTACAAAGAATTTTTTTTTTCGTTATGTTATTCCTTTATTCAAATTATCATCTTCTCTTCTATCTTTCATTATGTTACTCTTAATATCTTTATCCTTCTATCATTTATGTCTCTATCTTTCTTTATGTTATTCTTTGTTTTTATCCACTTATTTTTACTTTCCAACTTTCCTTTTGTTGTATTCTTTGTTTCCTTTCATCATATTTTCTTCCATCCTTCCTACCCTTCTATTCTCTCTTTATAGTTCATGTTTTTCTTTGCATTATCCTTCTATTGTTTTCTTTATTCCCTTGTTTGTCGTTTTTAGCCTGAAAACGGGAAAAATCATACTGAGATGGACTCTTTTTCAATTTGTCCCCTTGAAGATACCTTCCTGAAAAATGTTCGAAAATTTCTACCAACGCGACGCGACGTTACCCGACTGTTTAGCAAAAGCCCTGCCGAGTCAATACTGGATTGGGCTGACCGTCTTACCCAGTTAGCCTCTCAGGCATTCATGGGTATTCCCGTCGACCAAGTGGAGCGACAAATCATTACTCGGTTTTGTCAGGGGTGCTCCGATCGGGAAATCGGTCAACAGGTGTTAAATCGCCGGTTTTCAATAATTAAGGAGGCCACCCTCCATGCGCAATGGGTACAGCAGACTGCGCATGTATTTGGGAAGCACCGCAAGGAAGTGCGATTTGTGGCCCCCGTGGAGGATGCAGCCAACAGGGTCCACAGGGTGGACATTCGTTCCCCTGACCTGACTGGCGAGGATGACAGGCTCTCCCGAATGGACCAAGGCTTGGCAACTCTCAATGCCAAAATCAACCAGTACCAGGTGGATTTGAGGAGGGACATTGAGGCACAAATCTCTCCACTGGCCCAGCAAGTGCAACAGCTGACGGCCATGGTGAAGCAGCTGTGCCAGCAGGCTCGGACTCCTTCACCAGCACCGCAGCGTGCCCCCACCCGTGCTTCCTCTCCGGGATCAGCACGTGGTTCTTCCCGGCCCTCTGTAGCATATCAACGGGCCTCCTCATGTCCCACTTCTCCTATTACACGCGCCAATGCGTGTTTCAACTGTGGGGGACAAGGCCACTTCCAGCAGGCCTGTCCGTCACCGCGAAAGTAGGGGTCAAGAGCCATAGCCACACAGAGAGTGGCGGCTGTGGTGGAGGATGGAGAAAATTTAAACGCGAATGGGTCAGGGGAAGAGGCCAACCCCTGGCCCGGCCTGGAGATGGCCGGTTTCTTCCAGTAGGAAATGCACCATCCATGGGTACCGCCTACCCAACACAGGAGGAGCAAGAGACCCTACTGGAGGGCACCCAATCCTTAACAGAGGATCAGGTGCAGTCGTTAATTGAATATGTGGACCAGCTGGACTCGGCTACACTTAGTGTATCAGAGCCCGAGGCAGGTCCAGGAGTATCAGGGCCACAGTTTGAGCCAACTGAGACCAACCCCCCTGCTTCCAAACCCGCCGACATGGATGTGCCCAACACCGCTACCGGGCCAGTATCTACTGATCGATTGAATGGGAGTGAAGGGCCGGACCAAGGTGAGCAGTTTGTTGTTTGCCAACTCCGGTCTGACTCATTGCTCCGGGTTCGCCTGAAAATCGGCAATCGGCTGCTTCGAGCAGTAGTGGATACAGCGGCCCAGGTCACGCTGATCTCGGGGTTTATGCACGCTTGGGCTAAAATCACTTGGTCTAATTTCCAGATGGGCTACCTTCATTCGGGCTAAACCCTTTTGGTCCACTCTTCATTTGGTCTAATTTGCACTTGGTCTAATAACCACAAGGTCTAATGACCACTTGGGCTAATTATCACTTGGTCTAATTACCATTTGGTCTCATTACCATTTCGTCTACTTTATTTTGTTGTCAATTGGTCTACTACCAGTTCGTCTAATGTCAGTTTGTCTAATTCCCAGTCAGTCTAAAACTAGTTGGTCTACAGGCATTTCGTCTAAAATCCACTTGGTCCAGTATCCTTTTGGTCTACGTAGCATTTATATGGTCTAATGTGCAGTTGGTCTAACTTTCATTTAGTCCATTTTCCATTTAGTCTAATTGTCAGTTGGTCTAAATGCCAGTTTGTCTAAACATCACTTTGTCTAATTATCACTAAGGCTAATTGCCTGTTGGGCTATTCCCTTTTCGTCTACGCACCTACCAACACTATGCGTCACCTATAAGTACGATCTTTTGTAAAAAATTGTTATGTTGATGATGAATAAAGGAACCCCGTGGAAGGGTAAAAAAATAAACAAATAAATAAAAATTGCTGCTCGGTCGCTTCGCTTCCTTGCATAACATAATTTGACTCGGGGAGGGGGGGGGGGGGGCGCCAATTCACTGTTTGTCCAGGGCGTCATAATACCTAGATACGCCACTGCCTTAAAAGAAGAAAGCCTAAGGCAGTGAACAAGTATTAAAAGCGGCATTTTTGTGGGTAGCATGCAGGAGACACTTTTTGGGTGCTAAAGGTGGGGGGGGGGGGGGGCATTGTTCCCCCTGCCAACGAGCGAGTTAATTTACGCTTTAGATGAACAAATAATAATAATAATAGTTGGATACTCTTCTTTCTTCTTCTTCTTCTCTTATGTCCTTCTCTCTCTCTATCTCTCTCTCAATATCTCTCTTTGGTCACTTGGAAAATCATTGGGGGAAATCGCGCCCTGTAGCGACGCCCCTGAAAAAAAAGCAGTTTGCATAGCTCCAAAGAATCTGAGAAGCTTAATGGCAGAATATTTAGCTCTTGATATGACAACAGTGTGACACCTTTAAGCAGGAACTTATCGAGAGCTGGAGACACAGTGCCCAAATGTTTAATAATATTGCAGCAATTAAGATATCCCCCGCCCGAAGCTTGCTCGGTACGCTCACTCGCACTCATCGTAACTCATGTCAGTAACATAAAGTCCTATCTATCTCATTTATTGAGAGACTGTGCTTGAAACGCTTTTGCGGCATCTTCGTCATGTATAATGCAAGCTTCGTGCATGACCTTCCACAAGAACATAGTATTTTTGGTCGCTCGCTTGCAAGTTAGGAGTAGAGCAGAATTGCCTATTGTGCAAAGATTAGAAAATATGTCCTTAAAATTTACACAAAATGTGTGTTAAATACTATGTAGGGGTTCAGCAACGTATCAAAACGCCAGTTTCCATTCTTGTATTCACACCCTTTATAAATTCCCCCTTTTTCAAAAAAGGTACCCAGTTCGTTGAATCCCCAAGTCTGTGGGTCGTCTTGCCCCTCCTATGGAAATACCCTGGCACCGCCCCTAGCTTTTATTGACTATTTGCACAAACATTTGTACATCGGATATCAACTAAGAAACATTATTATCAACAGAAACACATTATCAACCAAACAGACATAATTTGAAGTGCAATACAAAATCAGGTTCTTCTATTCAAGTCATGAAAGGAAGAGGAGACCTGTGAATGTTTTAATTACGAAAAAATAATACCAAATAATTGATTTTAATAAATTAAATCATTAATATAATGTCGGGATTTCGATTGATCTTGGTATAAGCAGCAACAAGGTGAATAACTCTTTTAATGCACATTTACTTAGATGACTTCTTTGAAGTCATCCCTGTTTCCCTGTCCTTTCTCAACTTGCTACTAAATGGCCAGAAGAATAGTAATTAGACCAAATGGCCATTAGACTATATGTAAATTAGACCAAATGATAAGTAGCCTAACTGGTTATTAGACGAATTGGATATTAGACCAAATGGTCATTATACCATATGACAGTTAGACTGAATGATAAGTAGCCCAGCTGGTTATTAGACTAAATGGAATTGGACCAAATGATAAGTAGACCATATGGTATTAGCCAAAGTAGGTGTAGCCCAAATGGATATTAGACTATGTGGCTTGTAGACAAAATGACTGATAGACTATTTGGAAATAGACGAAGTGAAAATTAGCCGAAGTGAAAATTAGCCCAAATGGGTTTTAGACTAAATGGGGTTAGCCAAACTGGGTATTAGGCGAATTGGTATTTAGGCCAAATGGAAATTAGACGAAATGGTAAGTAGACAAACTGGTTGTAGACAAAATGAAGTTAGACCACGTGGAGTTCGACGAACTGATAATTGGACCAAGTGGTGGTAGACCAAGCGACGGTGTACCGATCTCGGATAGGGTTCTTAAGAAATTGGACCCACAACCACTAGCAATCCGGGAAGTAACCCTTAGGAATGCAGGCCGCGACCTCACTATGAAGGGGTTGGCGGTGGGCCCAGTCAAAATTCAGCTGGGCCAACAGCATTTCGACGAGGACGTCCATGTTGCCCCGATTGAGGATGATATGCTTCTCGGGCTAGATTTTCTACGACGCCATCGAATTGATGTACACATCAAGGACATGGAACTTGTCATGGAAAAGCAGGCCATCCCAATGGAATTCGGGAGTACCCCAGAACAAGATAGGGTGGCCAGGGTCACACTCCAATATCGAGTGGTGATCCCTCCTAATAGAGTGAAAAGAATCACTGGGGTAATCGACCAACGGATGCTCGGCGCCGATTTGACCGCGGCGAATCTCCCGGTTACAGCACGGGAGTTGAATCTGCTGGGGCAAACGGGCCTACCAGCAAGCCCGCCCTATGCCGTATCGGCAGGGGGTCTCCTCAGCAGTTATTTGGCTGCATGGGTAGCACCGCAGGAGCAGGGTTTTTTGGGCCCTCGGGCCCCTCGACCCACAGTGCCCCCAGATTTCCCAGTTTTTGGTGGACCTGGCCCTTCTACAGCTGGAGGGCTCCCCACGGAGACCCGCCCTTCCAATTTGGAAGGGCTCTCCAAACGCCCTTCCGATCTGGGACGGCAGTCATCACGCCCTGCCATGCCAAGGCGGCTGAGGAATCCGCCGCTGGCACGGGGCAGACCACCCCTGAGGAGGATCCGACTTCCAGCAGGGTGACTGCTGGAGGGCCGTCTCTCACCGCCGCCATCGCAGCAGAGCCCCCAAGGCAGCTCCGGCACCGCCAGGGGCAGGAGAGGGTCAAGGCCGTAGAGATCCTCCCAAGAGGGGTCGGGGCATAGGTGCCCCGAATGGCCCTACACAGGGCCATCCCAGGAGTTCCAACCTCCATTCGGACCGGGTTCGGAACAAACAGGCTGCTCCCGCAGCTGCCACCTCATCTGTTTCCTCTGGGCGTCCCTCCCGGGATCAACTGTGGCCCGTGGATGGATGCTCTAAGCGCACAAGCCGGCTGAGGAGACTTGTGTATATACACTTCCCAGCTTGCTACCGACCTGTCCCCGGCCGGGCAGAAGGACTGGCCAGCAGGCGGGTCGAAGGGCTGCACTTTATGGCGCAAGCCCTTGCAAAAGCAAGAGGAGGAACCATCGAGGGGCTGGTCCGCTTGGTAAATGGCTCTTGGAGAGCCAAACACGGATCGGTCACAGATGACCTGGAGGCAGATATGGGGGCATTATGCAGGCACATGGGCTGGCCAGAAAAGCCCCGGTTTACCATCCAGCCGCTCACTTCCCCTGCATGCCTGTTACATCCCCGGGTTCTGGCATTCCTGTTTAACAGGTTGACTGCCGCACAGAAGACGGCCTTAAGTGCTCGTACACGTGCCGTCCCTGCGACCCTGGCTGCCCCGCCTCCGGAAGGCGGGGTGCGCACAGGATCCCCTTCGGGAGGTCCTAGTGACGCTGCAGCCCCCAGGGTCAACCCGGATAATACCACCCTGATGGGTCGTCCAGGGACCCATGATCCCCAGGCTGAGCAAACGGAAGCTCAGCCTGAAGTTGCTCGAGAGGAGGCTCCATCGGAGGAGCCCATGGATGTGTCGGAGCCAGCGGATCTAGAGACTCAGGCCGGATCTGCAACTCCACTGTTGGAAGCTAGGGGGACTCACGAGGTGGCCCCTCCTCCATCTGCTGCTTCACTTTCCTCGGAGAGGGAGAGGGGAGAGGGGATAAAGGAGGAAGGCCAAACCACGCCCGGCTTGGCTCCAGCCCCTCAGTCAACCGAAAACCAAGCCACACTTGGCTTGGCTCCAGCCCCCAAGCCAACTCCACCCGCTGCTAGCACAGTCAAAACCCGTCCCCAGCAGACCTCACAGGTGACCGTGAAGCAGATGGGCCGAGCAGCATCCCCTGGATGTAAACCTACCGCCAAGGTTCCCCGTCCCAGGCCATCGACAAGTCACATCGATTCGTCACGGCCCAGGAAGCGCTCCTCCAAGGAGAATGCTCCGGCTCCATTGTGGGTGGTGGATTCCCATGCCCACTTTGACCGGCTGGAGCGGAACCTAGGTCGGACAGGTATGTAGTGTTCTGGCCTTCAACTTGAAGGGAAGTAGTAGTTGGCCCGGGTCACGGACCAAAATAATAATTCCAATCAAACATAATCCAAATCACACGTTATAATCCAAATCATAGGTACCTGTAAATATCAATAACTGGTTTTTGAGGCTTACAGCCATGAGTTTTTACATTTTTGGTGTTGCTGTATAGTTTCCTATTGGTCTTTGTTAATGTTGACCAGTTGTTGAGGGCTGTGACCCATTGTTGAGGGCTGTGACCCATATGTTGTTCTAGTTGTTGGTTATTTAATTGATTATGTGATTTATCGGGTGATTTGCTGCAGTGGATAGGACAGAAAGAAAAGAAAAGAAAAATAGAATGTCACCGTAAATTTGGCTGACATATATTTTGTATAGTGACATTTGTAATTTGGGTTTTAAAGGGGCATAGACGACTCCCCTGGGTCCTTCGCTCCCCGTACTGCTTCCCCCCTCTGTCGCATACACCGGTAAAGCAAACTTCTATTGGGGCTATGCCCCTCCCGGGAGGTTGCTTTTATGCGACGGGGGAGAGTGTAGTGGGGGTTGACTCGACCGACTTAGGCATAACTCGGACGCACTCGGACTGACTCGGACTGAGCTGGGGATCGGGAGACCCGAGTAAAAACACATGTCAAGACTCAAGCTACAAAGTTGCACTTCACTGAACCAAGACCAAGAATAAAGTCTGTTTTGGAGAGTTCAACCAGTAGCAGTTGGGTAAGTCATGTCACTTACTATATTATATGTAATATTAAGTACCTATAGTCCGGTGTGGCGTAGGACACGCCGACTATAATGGTATATGAATTACTACACATACCGGCTTCTCTTCAATAACTGTCATCATTACGCTGAGTGGCTTATGAACAGACTACTGAATAACAGATGTTAAATTAGAAAACAATGGAATTCGAGTTTTTGTGCCAAGTATTAGTGGTCCTAAAACAGCATTATCTTTTTACATAGGCAAAGAACGGGATACACACCCAAACTTGGAGGGGGCAAGTTCAAAGAAGTTAAAGAAGAAACAAGCTTGGCTTTGAGAGAGGAAGTTACACAGGTATTATATTAATCCTAGTTTAGAACCGATCTTACGTCTTATTAAATTCGCTATAACATATACATTGTATTTACATGTAAAATGGAGAATGTAGACGGGCATAACAGTGTGAACGAAGGAAAATGGGGGGGGGGGGGGGGGGTGGGGGTGAGGCTACGTTTTGTATGGGTATGTCTCGAGGTGAGATTTGAAAGAGTTTTTAGGCCGGAGGATGCATTTTATGTTAGAAAATCCTTATAGCCTTACTGCTGTTGAAATCATTAATCATTAAGATGTATTTGAGTTGACTTTCATTTACAAACTGTAGCGTTAAGATTTGTCCCATGGATTGAGTAGAGTTCAAAGGAACTGCTACATCCCCCTTCCCCTTTGGCATTCATGCTAGACGAGCATGGAATGAAGTAGTAGAAATGGCCCAAAAAAATCATCCTAGGTAGGCACCACTGGACCTCCTTATTATACACGGAAGTTCGAAACATGTATGTTGCTTTTGGATGCAGTTATTGATCATGATTAAGTGAATGTTGTGTGTTATATAATAATCATGTTGGTTTGTCTATAGACATATACCCACTGTGCGTAGAGCATGGGCATGACTTAATGTTTGTTCTATTTTCTTAAAGAAAATATTCTTTGGACTAAAAAGCTGAAGATATATATTCTGGGTTCTCCGAATGAGCGACCCCGAGCGTTATATATTATGTACTTTTATGCTCGTGAAGAAATTCCGAGTCCTTCGCCATTATTTTTCTTGCATGTGTAACTGAAAGTCGGCTTACATGTTTCTTATGGTTCAGATTGGTTATTGATGTTGCCTATTCTAAAAGTCAGATTCAGACATTTTAACAAGCAAGTTAAGGAATTAGTTAATGTAAGTCTGTAGGTCCCAGTAATGTTTTAACGAAACCTTTAGTGAGGGGAGGGGCAATGATTTAATAAATTGTAGAGTATGGAAGAGAGTACTTTTAATTGATAAAAGGATTTTATATCCACATAATCACTGAGATAGGTCACAGATAAAATGTTTGGATGTTGCAAAGACCGAGCATTGTACATGCTTTATAATGAAGATATTAACGGTATACATTCTGATTGCGAACAATAGGGATGCCTCAGATGAAGAGGAAGACTGTCTGCCGAGACGGTCAAAAAGGTGTCCGCATCCATCTGACAGGTTGACATAATTATAGCCATAGCCAAATGGTTTCACCCACTGTAGGAAATAGCTTGAAATGTATTCTGTATAGATTGTTGTTGGTATTGAGTGTTAAGTTGGTGTTTTTGGGTGTTTTCCGTAACTGAGATTGTTGTTTTCCGTAACTGAGATTATTGTTTCCGTAACTGAGATTGTTGTTTCCGTAACTGAGATTGTTGTGAGTTTCATGATGGTGCTCATGTTTCTTTTGCCATATTTTCACACAATACGGGAACAGGTATCTCTGATTTTGGGATTAGAAAGAATGCCAACTGCACACACGGAATCATTAACTATAAATGTTAATGGCAGATGTAATAACAGGAGGCAGGAAAACGGTTGTCCTTCTCTTGGATTGTAACCATGTCCCTCTGAACTTATTGTCTGTCTTCATGCTATAATTTGTAAACATTATAAGTACATGTATTTTTACCCGTGCTTAGGTTTGCTCCACGGTGCAAACATAATTCTATTATCATAATCATAATTATGAACGATATTTGAGGATGCCCCGTGTCTTTTATAATGAAGTTGCTTATAAAGGCGATCCGATTTCTTTTGTTTTGGTTGAGTATGAAGTAAAGAAATAATATGCTCATTTTCCCATGGACGGTAATTATGAGTTAATATCAATGTGCGGATATATGTGTGGGTAGATATAATTTTTGTTGTCTTTTTTTATATTTTCGATCCATTTTATGTTGTGACACAGCTATAACCCGATAGAATGGTCCAAATTAAGCTGAAGTTAAAATATATATGGAGAGGATTCAAGTTCAACCATGAGGATTGGATACAGTGATAAATTTGGCTTGACGTTGTTTTAAGACTACCGTCGAACCTTTGGGGTTTGACATGTTTGATACTGTTATTCGTATATTTGATTTTTTAGGTGGGCTTAATCCACAGTTCCCTTATTTTCCATACATGGTTGTCCACTTGGCACAGTAAGCTGTTGCGCGCGGTCATTTTGTAAATATATCGTAATTTTATGTGTGGGTGCTGTTTTCGCTACCTGCTAATCGCTAGATTCTGTTTGGTTGTTTTGTTTGAATGCAGCCAAATCACCAGTTTGGAAGGCTTGGAATAAAATTGACATTTAGAAGATTCTTAATTGGCTGATAACTTACATAATCGTTTTATGATCAACTTATTGCTTCCGCTAACTCATGCACACGAAACAAGTGCACATGTTCTCCTGTATATATGCTGTCTCTGTGTCCAAGTAGCTTAAAATATCATTGGCTATTTATTGTGAATGCACCTTAATATGCCTTATATACACCAAAGTTAAAATTCACCAACATTCTTTCTCAGAGGGGAAACCGAATGAGAAGGTCCATTTTTTGTAGTCATATGATTTTAGATTTTGTTTGTGATCAGTTTTGGACTTTTTTGTTGTAACTCTTGGTTGATATTACTTACACTTGTCGATGATTTCATGTTTATATATATACATGTATGGGACTACTATAATTACCCATTTGGTCCGATTTGATTGTAGATTTACATTTGATATACATGCTAGTTAGAAATATAATATGATGAAAATCTAGATTTTTAAAAACAAGTATGAAATATGGTTTTGAAAACAAAAGTAACTGAAACAAATAATAATGATGACTTTTCTGAAATAGGTTTCTTGTATGCCCAAAGGAATTTTACACGGTTTGTTGTATTTTGATATCATGGTAAAGTAAATGATGTGAATGAAATTGATGTCGTCCGTGGTCTATTTTTGTTAAATTTATCTCCTTAGTAATATTGGTAGAATCTTACAAGCACCTGGCTGCACTCACACACGCCACACTGAAGTTAATGAACCTCTCAAGGACTTGCGTGTGAACATCGTCTCTATCAGCGATCCATAATTCCTTCAAAACATCAGAACATGAAACAATAACAATAATAATGTTTCATGACCATATCCATCATTGGGGGAAAAGAGACAAGAATCCCTCAGTGGCGGACCTGCATCAGGCGTGAGTTTGAATTACATATCAGAAAAAAGAAAAATATGTAAAAAAATCTAACCAATGATGCCTGTCTAAACTTTGAAGGGGAAATCCATCACACAAACAGATCTAATCTGATTAAAGGCATTGAGTAGCTTTGCAAAATTTGACAAATTCAGCGTGAAAGTGGTCCAATGATATATAATCCTACTGTTAGAACTATACTTAGCAACATGTGAAAGTAAGATAGAAATTGGAGCTCATTTACTATTTTTAAAAAAGAAAATAAATGTGGTTTTGAAAACAAAATTCTGGCTGAAATAACGGCAGATCTACGTTTCAAACAGTATTTGGTCTAGCGTCCTCATGCGTTCGTTGTGAGACATTGGCAATACGCTATGTGTGTTTCGTACATGTATAGAGATAGTATCTATGGTAAGCCCGTTTATACCCAACATCCACTTACAGGCGCTAGGCGCCAGTGATATACCAGCCAGCTGAGCTGTCGGGATAGTTACTTGTACAGTGCAACGGTATACGTTCGTACTCCGTATAGTCGGCGAGCCATATGTAGCTAACTCAGCTCAGTGCTAGTGCACCGCACACATAGTGAAAGCTAGTTCTCGACGTTTGTTTTATCATCTTGAGAGTCAGACTTGAAATTTTTTTCTCCTTACTGCCAGCGCCGGGACAGGGGCACAGTGTGATATCCACACAACTCACTGTACCGGTAAGTGTAATATTTGTAAGATTTGTAAGATTTGTAAGATTTTATTGACTCTATCGACTGGAGTGGTAGGTATAATCCCGGGTATAGGGTGACCTACATCATACATGTACTGCGTACTTTACTGTACGCCGAGCTCCTTGGGCTTGGCTGATCAATCTGGTAATATAGTGGGCATGGACCATGGTGGGAGTGGTACTGGCCTCCGCAGCTGTATGGGGAGCCCTAGGCTGCTAGTAGTACTAGGTCTGCGCACCTAACTAAGGTTTGACGGAAAAAATGAACAAGAATTTCTTTAATATTCCTCTAAAGATTTATTTTATTTTATTCCTGATATTCTAAAGAGTAAGTTTGAGAAAAAATTGCATCAAAATTAGAGCAAGAACAATGCCATTTTCACAAGAAACTGTGGCCTTGTCATTTCAAGTAATTCAACATCCCTGATACTGATGATAGCAGAAAGTGTTAAAAATGACGTGATATTTACGTCGTGGTTTTCGTCTTTTTTACGTCCTGTAATTACGTCAATAAGACTACAACTTGCATCAACGCAAGACGTCAAGAGGACGTCTTATTTTGATGTCATCTGTACACTGTAAAAACTGAAGTGCTGTAGTAGTAGTAGGCCTATAGCCTAGGCTATATAGCACTTTTTGAGGGCATGCATAGGGACTGCACTCAGAGTCAGAGTGCTATTGAATGCACACAGCGTGCTATTTCAGCACTTTCACGCGAGCTGGACCGACTAAACATTCATTAAAAAAAATTATTTTGGCGAGCCTCGAACCAGTGTCCGCTGATCGAGAATTGCTGGCATTACCGCTGGACTAACTCACATCGTACGATGTAGAGCAGATCATATTGTTACATAGTGAATTTACGACACCACATAGTTCATGTTATCTATTTGACTCCCATGACTAAACTGGATTGCAAGAAGCATCCGTCAGTCCATCGGTAACGTCAGTGCCTCTCAATCAGCGGAACCTGGTTTCTTGCTGGTAAATTAGCACACTACAACTAGTGCTACAAACAGCATTTCAGGTGCAGTCACTATTATACATGCCCCTAAAAGTAACGCTTTAGTTTTTACAGTGTACAAGACGTAAAGATGACGTCAAAATAAGACGTCCTCATGACGTCTTGCGTTGGTGCAAGTTGTCGTCTTATTGACGTAATTACAGGAAGTAAAAAAGATGTAAACGACGACATAAACATCACATCATTTTTTCCTCTTTCTACTATCAGGGACAGGGATTGAATATACAATCTTGCATGGTTCCCAATCCCATGTCTGCGCACTTATTCATTTACACGCAGTTCGGGAGTTTTCATGTGAAAAACAACATTTTGTGGCTTGTGAATAAAATGTCTGGTTTGCATGGCTCGCAAGTATGTGAGAAATGATTATAATTCATTTAGACATGTTACTTGTTAAAATGTTAAATCTTGTTTTTGTTGATATGTGCCTCTGACTCCACTCACAGTTGGATCCCATGAACGGCTCTGTAGGCCAGTACTAGTACCAGATTGATAAGCCAAGGAGCTCATATAGGTAGGACTCATAGATAATGAGATATCAGCCCGCCCCCCCCCAAAAAAAAAAAAAAGATCTAAAATAAATATCGCCATTTCTCACATACTGTGAGTCATGCAAACCATCCTCGCCCAGGCCTCAGAGTCAGAGTTTGCGAAAGGGGTTACCTTCCACTCCAGGATCAACTAAGATTGTAAAAATTGATTGACAAAAAAAAACCACACAAAACTGGCAGGTGTGATCAGGGGTTTTTTTTTACTTGCACATGATGTAAGACTTGTAAGTTATATGGGACTACCCATGTAAGGTAAGGTTTGTGTAGTCCCATATATATATATAGGTTGCAAATGCAAGGTAAAAATATCTGTCGATTTTTGTCTTTTCTCTTTTTTAGTCATTCAATTTTTACAATCTTAGTTGATCCTGGAAGGTAACCCCTATAGCAAATTCCGAGGGTGGGTTGCATGGGTCAACTTAGGTGAGAAATGGTGATATTTCACACACACACACACACACACACACAAGGTAATTATGGATCCCATGTACAGCTCCATAGGCAAGTACATGTACCAGATTGATAAGCTAAGGAGCTCGTACAGCTACCTGGTACCCACGCACAAGCTCCCATGCAATCGCTTAATACGCTGTGGGTCATGGCACGTCTATTCTATGTTGTCTTTGAAGCAAAATGGGCCTGGCCGAGGTGTGCCAGAACGATTAGAACGACAAAATGAAAAAAAACAAACGTTGCTTTGGAATGTTTTTTCTCTTTTTCTCAAGAAAAAAATTGTATGCTTTGGAACAAAAATTTTAGTGTAGAAATGGGGGTCTTCTGGGCGCCACATACCCACCACACACTACATGTACATTTATATACTGAGTGCTCCCCAAAAAAAGTAAACACTTGAATTCACTCTGCTCTTTCCAGGAATTTTGAATCTTCTTCCCGCTTTCCCAAGCTGGTGGAATATTACATACCAATCATGCCATAGAGTAATTGCATTGTTTTCTTAGCAGTTCAAAATCTTATATAGGATTTATATGTGACAGTTCTTATCAATGAGAATGAGTTATCCTTGTCATACATGTACCTATGTTGGGGGTCCTGACAGGTTGGGTGTCCGGACAGATAGTTTCCAACTACTGTATACCTATGTTGGGTGTCCTGACAGGTTGGGTGTCCGGACAGATAGTTTCCAACTACTGGTAGATCTGATCTGTAAATTTTAAAACTTTTGCATTCAATATTTGGGAAATCGCAATGTATGTTGGGCATAAGCATGAATAAATATTTTATCTTGGTTAGTGCTATTCCATGCATATTATTTTTGGAGAAATCCAATGGCAAACTTCAGTTATATGGACCTACCCCTTCATACTAGTGAATTTTATTTTTAAAATGTTTTTTAATACTTTCCTGGATAAGTGGATATATAGGGCAGGGAGGTGTGGGCTGTTCACCGGTACATGTATATGATTCAGTAGATATCTACAAACTCTTATTTTCAGTCTTTCATTCAGATCCATATACTCGCCTAAGAAAACGGTTTGATAGTCTGTTATGGATACATTTGACTAGTCATTCTATTTTGCTTTCAGATGCATGACATCTCTTATTTCATCAAATTGATGATGGAGCAGACACAGTCATGCTAGAAACATGCAAACAGATCTACACTCACCTACAGGTAAATATCCTCTTTCGTCACCTTCCATGTTTACTTGAGAGATGTGCAATTATAGAACAGGAATGGAACAAAGAAATTTTGTATTTGGAGTAGTAGGGTCTACATGTAAAAAATAAAGAAATGAAGTATAATAAAAATAAAATTAAGCTGGTTTATTGCCACTCGGGTCTATTCCATTAGAGTTTTTGTCATGCAAGAGCTTGACTAACAGGGGCGTTGCTAGAACATTTTGAATGGGGGAGGGTTGTGACACCCAAATTTGCCAACAAATTTTTAGGATGCAATACCCATTTTTGCAGACAAAACTGCTGCACCCTAATCCCTATCCTCCGACAAAAATTAATAAAAGAAAATTGCAGACATAGAGATCTTGATCAGACAGGCCCATTTCGTAAGGAGGGGACTGACGCCTTTTGCCCAAATATCAGCTTTTCAATTTCTAAATATTTTGCCAGAGAGTGAAGCGAGTCAAACAAAATTTGAACTTTTTTTTAGGTGAAAATTACTGAAGTTTACTTACATAAGTTATATAATTATCCTGGAACCTTTCTTCTTCAATATGTGGATATGGGTCTGTTCACAAAGTTGGGCACCTTTTGAGGCATTATTTCTTTAATCCCCTGTAATTTGATGAAAAAGTCAGTTACAATTTTCTTACTTGGCCATTCTATCTCTGGTGAAAATAAAAAGCATCTGAGAATCATAAACATGTTGTTCCACAATGTATTTTGGAAATAATTATGAAAAGCCAGCATGTGGATGTAACCGGACATTGTGTCCGTGTTACATCCGTCTTATTTTGAGACATAACGGCACATCCATAATGCTCTTGATGATAAATATTTGCCTGGTTACTTTAGGCTCTCTATTTAATTCAATGCAACAACAACTGCAATGAGAGTATACTGACTTCAAGAGTTATTGATGAAAGTTGCAGATATTCTTTGGTGTCCCATTCATCCACAACTTGTGACAGTTGATTGGAAACTGTAACACCCACAACATTCATGATAAACTCAGGGAAGATATTTATTCTTTTGTTAAAAGTTTTGCTTCATTAAGTCAGCACCATAACACAATGTACCCATTAATAGGATTTAGCTTTATAAGGTATCATGCATGTAGAAATGTTGGCAATCTAAAAAAAAGGTGGTTGTGGATGTAACATGGGACACCAGTATGTTTTTGTCAATACTTTGAAAATGCCTCTCAAAACAATTTGTCTTGTGTTCTTCAAAAGCTTCCTGGAGGCACCAAGTACATTCATATAAAACAACTTAATGGTGTAAGTCATAGTGTTAAAACTACAATGTTTTTACGATAAAATGTCAAGTTTTGGTGCCCAACTTTGTGAACAGACCCATATATACTAGCACCTTGCTGGCCGAATGTGACTATCTGAACTTTGACAATCCCAGGGGGGCAGCTGTAGCCTATTGCAGAAGGGAAGGGAAGGGACGCCATTTGCCCAAAGATTAACATCTCAATGTTTTGGCGAGCGACTTGAGCGAGCGAGCAAAAAATTTGACCAGTTTTTCCTTCTTTCTCTTCCCTTCCTTTCCTTCTTTTTAGTGTTTATTTTCCTTTCCCTTCCTTTCTTTTTTTACCCTATATTTCCTCTTCCCTCACTCTTCCCCCCCCCCCTTTCTTTTGTTGCCAACAGAGGTAGCACATTTGCCGCTAGCGACGCCCCGGTTGACAAATTTATGATATTTATATCTGCATTCCTATAGATTTTGTAAATTTGTCTTGATGAATGATGAAAGAAATATTTGTGGATGAAGGATGGATTTACTTTACATGTTATATTCTTATGATGAATAATTTATGGGATTCTGTAGTGCAGCTATAGAGATTTTTGTAGGCAGTCGTTAGTTCCTGTCTGATTTGTTTGCACATTAGTTTTACACAAGGTGTTGCTGTGTAAATTACTAGAATATTTTTAATAGGTACCTCTACCATCATGTAGACCAGTGCATGTTGTGTTCGCACCACTGGCATATTTCACTTTAGGACAGTTTCCATTTCAGTTCATGACCAAAAAAGTGTAATGAAAAGCTTGACACCTTGTTAAGAAGCACATTGGCCACAATTCACAAAGAATGGTAAACCCATGGTCTAAACTATGGTTTAAAATAACCGTAGCCTGTATTGCCATTTATGATTAGACATGAGGCCATGTACGTTGCTTGTACTACCCTTACAGAAGTATTCATGAATTCAGGCCATGGCCTTTTCACAAAAAAAAAGAATTTCAATTTCATTGAAATTCTAATTCATTTTTTTAAAACTATCTTTTCTATTATTACAGCACCACCAAACTGTTGTATGTGCGGATTGGATTCCCTGCCACTCCTGGTCTTGCTCAGTTCCAAGATACGATTGAGATCACTCGTCCTATCCATCTACCTGTTTGCCTGGGACTCCTGGACCCTCACAGCAAACCTCCAGAGGCGAATTCAAATACTAGGCATCTTGCATAAAGACAACATAACCAACGAGACGGTCCGCACAATCATCTGCGCCATACAAAGAACTCCTCACGACCGTGAAAAAGCGCAAAACTGATTTGGCATGCTTCATGTTCTTCGGGTCTTGCAAAAACCATCCTGCAAGGCATAGTAGAGGTGTCGTGGTCTAGTGGATACGTCACCGGACTGTGGATCTCATGGTTTGCGGTTCGAGTCCTGCCGCGGCACTAATGTCCTTTGGCAAGACATTAATCTACATTTGCCACTCTCTACCCAGGTGTAGAAAATGGGTACCCGGTAGGAATTTATTCCTTGAAATGCTGTGAGCACCGAATTCGGTAGCCTAGCTACTGCCGGGGTAATAATACTTCGGCGCTTAGAAACATTTGTATTAAGCGCATTATAAATGCAATGTATTATTATTATTATTATTATTATTATAGTGAAAGGTGGAAGAAAAAGAGGAAGACAGAAGAAAAGATGGGAAGACGTTATCAAAGAGTGGACCAGCCTGGACTTTTATTGTTCTCCATCGAAATGTGCTTTTTACTTAATTCAGTTTTGCTGTGACTCTTTTGAAATTTGGTTACATATATAGTAGAAATGGAATTTTATTATTGTGAATGGCAATTCAGTAGCAATGAATTCCTGTACATGTAGAGAAAATGAAATTTGCCCTTTTTTTTTTTACATTTATCAATTGATGGCTTTTTCCTTGTCCATCTTCCTAATACCTCAATCACACTAATAAGACCGACACAAGACCCAGAACAAAATTACCCTGAATGGCAAAGAACTGGTCGATTTGGTGGTGTGATGGCGGTAATAGGATGAGTGGGTGTAACTTGTGCCCCCTCCCACCCCCCCCCCCCCCTTTCCTGAATCTTTAGGAAAACTGTTAAAGACAACTTGCGTGTTTTCTTCAGCATGTGTTGATGTCAAGAAATATGTCCAGATATATTATTTAAAATGTTGACACATCCTTTGCCTCTGATAATATCCTTCTTGAAAAATCCCTGCCCTTACCAACCATATAGAGCCACATAATGGTCCGAACCAGTTAGCCTGTAATTTATGTTGTATTGTAATTTGAATATACCCTTATTGAAGCAAAAAATGAACTTTTTCCTTTAATTTGAACTTCCTTTTCTTGTGAAGGGTCAGAAAAGAGGGAATAAGAGAGAAGGAGAAAATGGAGAGGTGCAAAAAAAAAAACGGTAAAAACAAGCCATTGAGAGAAAGGAAGGAAAGGATGAAGAAACAAATCATGAGAAGAGGATGAGGGAGAATGCAGTGATGGAGAAATTGAGAGAGAGGGGAGAATAGTGAAGAGTGAACACAATCCCAAAGTGAATTTTGAAATATTAGTAGGCCAAGTGGCGTACCCAGGATTTGTTAAAAGGGGGGAGGGGTGGGTGTATATATCAGTATTTTGGGGGTCTTTTTACTCCAAAAAATCTCTGATAAGCCAAACAAAAAGAACAAAAAGTAACATTATTTGGGGGTTACTTTCACTCAAATTATCCAATAAGTGTTAAAAAAAAGTTAAACAGGAATTCTAAGGCGCCGTTTTTAACATCAAAAAGGTGTGTGCCGACTTACAATAACACAAAAAGGGGGTGTTCGACCACCTAAAAATGCCCCTTTTGTCAAAGGGGGTGTTTGGACACCCCCTCCCCTCAATAAGTGCATGGGTAGGCCTACCTTCTTCGTAATGAAAATTTTCTCACTTTTCAGATATGACTTGGATATTATCAATAATCAAGCTTCCAGAATGTTAGGCTATAGCCCAATATTACAAATATTAGAAGAAAAAAGAAAGAAACCCCCAAACAAAAATCACTGACGTGAGGGGGAGGGGGGCCAGGGGGATGCCACACTCTTATGACAAGTATTACATCTTCCTAATCAATTCCCCGTCCAAGGAGACAAAATAAAATCTTATGTGTTCATTGTTTCATCAGTCTTCAGTCGATCGCATGATCCTGCTGTTCTGAAGATACAAAAAGGGCTTTTCCCCACTTTTCTCTCTATCCTCCGATTGTAATATTGGAAATTTGTCTAAGCATCCAACCGCATATCAGTACAATGTATATCTTGACGACTAGTTATAGTAACCGAAATTAGTTTGGAAAATGTGACATGGGCGTAAGGGGATATTTTCGCTCCTGGGGGACGCCTCCTTTATTTTGCTAAACATTGTCGACATGAATGATTCCATTTCCTCGAGAGCGAGAAATAAATTTATTGGACCTGCGGGCATTCGTACTCCGCGCGCGGTGGCGGGCTCTGAAACCAGCCCCTGCCTCGTACGGCAATAATTGTGAATGACGACAGGGCTGTATTTCCTCCACTCCGATCTCTCTCATTTTCTCTCCCTCCGAGCTCCGGCCAGCCCCTCCTTCCCGATCCCTTACACAACGTCTAGTACGTCTCTAGTATAGAGCTGATCGTATGGATTGTTGTTTCGTCCATGTTTCAAAATGTGCGACCTCCCCTTCCCCCTTTTAAATGCCTTTTCATTTGTTTCCTCTTTCTCTTTCTTTCTTGTCGGGCAAAAACATTTGTTATTTATGTATGTAGGATTACCACGCAATAATCAAAATTTGGTAATTCTCCTCACACACGATGTCGCGACTACCCCAGCGACCGCCCGCCGGCCAGGCCAGGCGATCGACAGGCTAGGCTAGGCCCTTGCCGGCCCACGGGATGAGCTCCAGCGCTCAAGCTTTCTCTCGCGCGCGATAGTATTGCCGAGTTATCAATCCTTGGTATTGCAAGCCCTGTCAGCATTACACCCCACAGCGGCAGGCCAATGTAAATAGACGTTACGCTGTGCATTTGCCGAAAGAGGGAGGTAGGCCGACCGTCACAAGTTATAAGCGTCATGCCATACGCTTATAAAATTTCGATTTTAAATCATAAATATCTTGATAATGAAATCAGCAATTGACCTGTAAAAGTCATACGATTCCCGACTGACCTAAAGGTTTCTAATTATCATTGCAGCATGAGCTAATTCAGATTTTTTTTTTCTGATCTCCGACAAAGTTACTCAATGCCTTTAAAGAAAATATAAAGAAACCTATCCAAAAAAAAAAGTGTTGAATAAAATATTACAAAGAAAAACAGTGTCGAGTAGAATAAGACAAGTTGTCAAGAAAGTTAGGAATATTTTTAATCAATCAAAATGGCTGATCGCTAAAGACAAATTGGAACACTGTGAAAACACAAGGTTGCCATTGCTTAAATACATACCAATTGTTTATTTTTGTTTTATTTAATTTTCGTAGCCCTAGGCTTATATGAAAAAAAGAAGAGCAAATATTTTGAACAAATTTGCATACCAAATATTCATAGACATAAAATGTTATCCCAATAAACTCCTCTTTAAATTATAAACGAAACTGCAGACTATATACAGTGGCATAATGCAGTATCAAACTGTAATTGTCCGTTTTGCTAATTCGGCTTTTTTAATAATAATAATAATAATAATAATAATAATAATAATAGAATAATGAATAATAATGATAACATAATAATAGTACTAATAACTATAATAATATTACAATAATATTAATAACAATGATAGTAATGATAATGACACTCATTATCATCATTGATCTTATTAACTCAGGGAAGCCTCAGCAGCATCAATACTGTTAATCCTGAGGGCTATGCAATTATAGTTACCACAGACCCACAGTAATTGCCAGGTACCCATTTACACCTGGGTAGACAGGAACACACGTGGTAAAACATCCTGTCATGGGATGTAGGCATCGCGCGAGGATCAATCCTAGGACCTTTTGTATGAAAATCAAGAGACTACACCAATATCGATTTGAAAAGAGCAGATAATTTGAAAGATGAACATGGTGTTCTCATGAAAAATATAAACTGTATATTTAATTTATAGACAAAGACAATGGAAATAATGTTACGTAAATAAAAATTGGATGTTCTTGTAATAGTAGGTCTATTTAGTGGTTTAAATCATATTTCTCCAACCGAGAACAGTCGGTTTGTTTAAAGAGGCAACATGTAACACCCCAAAGTTACGATAGGAGTTCCTCGAGGTTGCATTTTTGAGCCACTTTTCTTTTGCCTTATAATGTAAATATTCTGCCTCACTGTCCTGATGATGGCTTTGTTGATACTATGCTGACAACATTACTCTAAATGTCAGGTAGAGTAATATTAGAGAAGTAGAAGACCAAAGCCGGTTGTTAACACTTTATGTTAAACTTGTTTATAAGACCATTGTTCTACCTAGTTTAGATTTCTGGTCCTCAGTCTGAGCTGGACAATTACAGAGAGAAACGAACTTCAATAGGTCTTTTTTAAGAAAGAAAGAAACAAACAAGAAATGAGCTGCCCTTGTAAAGTTGGGAGAAGAGTTTGATATTTATGTGAGAATAATATCATGTTGCGTAGGATGGATGCCTATTTAGACACATTTCCAGTGACAATGTGAAAATGTATGCATGATTAAAGCACTAACATAATATCTAAAGAGAGATTCAAATTATGCAAATGTACTCCATGATCACAATACAAGATAAGCAGAAAAAGATGCACTGTGTGAACTGAATCATTTTACTACCAAGTTGATTGATGTACTGTATACTACTGGTAATATCACTTGAATAGATTTCGCTGTTTTTTAATTTATTTGTTACATTTGATTTTAAATATTGTTTATTTTGATCAATCCTAGAAATGATAATTGACCAAATCAACATTTGCATTTGTGTACTCTTCGTTAATAACTAATCATGTATATTCGATTTAAATTTATAATAGTTATTTACTTATATTGATTGATTGATTGATTTTATTCGTCAGGTATACTGCAATACAAACATAACCAGGTACCATGACAGGATAGCCCATGAAAGCCGAAATGGCTTATTTCCAATGGGGTCCTTACCTAAATAACTGATTAAAAAATACACTTAGAAAACACATTAGTTAGCTTTCCTTACACTGTGCTTTGTTCGTTCCAATTACTTTGTTAGACGGTATTATCACTTGGGGCCTATAACCAACAAGCAGCTCTGCTTTAACTTTAGGCTCCTTCATGTCCTTATTTCTAATCCAACAAAGTGCTAAATTTATAAGCAACTACAAGCAAACGAATTGATCTGAGTTGTTTATTCATAACACCTTCCTATTTCTATTGTTATTGTTTCTATATTTCTTGTAAACGAAACTGATGATGAGTAACCTGAAATGTGAGATATGAAACTTAACTGAAAATGAATGGTGTACAGAACAGTTTTGATTAATTCATATTGTATTCTGTTCCTAGTATGCCATTTTTATATGATTTTATGCAAAGCTGTCTCATCTTTTCTCTTTGTCTAAAAGTTGAAATACATATCAACGTTGGAAACACGACTTCACAGAAGACCACTTTAAAGATAAATGAGTGTACTTGGAATTGTATAAAGCAGGAAACATATCGTAGTTATTTTTCTTTTTAAGTGAATAAGCCTGTATGATGTTGAATAACTGTATTAATTTTTGACTTATTGTTGGTAAAAGAGTCATAATATTCAGTTTGAATTATAACATGGGTTTTCTTTTTGCTATTTGCTATTTGATATACTATGGAAAGTACATTTTGATTCACGTTGTTTATTATTTTACATGCTTAGGGTAATGTTGATTTATGAAAGGTAAGCAAAACAATAAAATGTTATTTTCTATTGCTTATTTCTTATAAAATAAGATGAATGTTGTTTTCACCAGAAATAAATTTCTAGTAAGTTCTAACTAATTTCCTTTGTCTATAAATTTGTCTATCATCGTTAACTTTAAAAATGTGAATGTAATTCATATTGTCCTTAGTCTATGCATGTGGTAGAGGTATAATTTGAAACGTTTAAAATGTAATTGATTCTGTGCAAGGTATTTATGGCGTGTCCTCCTGTATGTATATGGTACCCTATCGCTTGGTCTACCACCACTTGGTCTAATCATCAGTTCGTCGAACTCCACGTGGTCTAACTTCATTTTGTCTACAACCAGTTTGTCTACTTACCATTTCGTCTAATTTCCATTTGGCCTAATAACCAATTCGGCTAATACACAGTTTGGCTAACCCCATTTAGTCTAAAACCCATTTGGGCTAATGTTCACTTCGGCTAATTTTCACTTCGTCTATTTCCAAATAGTCTAACAGTCATTTTGTCTACAAGCCACATGGTCTCATATCCATTTGGGCTACACCTACTTTGGCTAATACCATATGGTCTACCTATCATTTGGTCCAATTCCATTTAGTCTAATAACCAGTTGGGCTACTTACCATTTAGTCTAACTGTCATATGGTCTAATATCCAATTCGTCTAATAACCAGTTAGGCTACTTATCATTTGGTCTAATTTTCATATAGTCTAATGACCATTTGGTCTAATTACTATTTATTCTTCTGGCCATTTAGTAGCAAGTTGAGAAAGGAAATGAAATGAAACTTTAAAAAATGAAACTTCAAACACTGAAGTCATCATTAAAAGAGTTATTCACCTTGCTGCTGCTTATATCAAGTCAATCAATATCCCTACATTTTATATATATTAATAAATATTATCTAATTTATTAAACTCAGTTATTTAGTATTATTTTTTAGTAATTAAAAAACCCTAGGTCTTCTCTTCCTGACTTAAGTATTTTGTATTGTTCGTATTAGTTTGTTGAGTTGATAATCTGTTATTCATGGTTCTTATTTGATATCCGATGTACAAATGTTTGTGCAAGTAGTCAATAAAAGCTAGGAGCGGTGCCAGGGAATTTTCATAGGAGGGGTAAGACGACCCACGCACTTGGGGTTTCAACGAACTGGGTACCGTTTTTGGAAAAGGGGGAACTTAATTAAAAAGGGTGAAGACAAGAATGGAAAAATGGCGTTTTGAAACGTTGATGTACCCCTACATTGTACTAAACACGCATTAAACGTTAAGGATATATTTTCTAATCTTTGCATAATATGCAATTCTGCCTTACTCCTAACTTGCAAGCGAGCGACCAAAAATATTATGTTCTTGTTGAAGGTCATACATGATGCTTGCATTATATTGATTTCATGACGAAGATGTCGCAAAAGTGTTAAAATGTAAAAAGAATGGGACGTCACAAGATAGAACAGAGTAGTAGAAAGTAAACAAGAAAGAAAAACAGCTGAGCAGAAAGGCACACTTAATAATCATTATAGGAAATGGGGGGGGGGGGGGGGGGGTGGATTCATTTGCTGCTCTCGCTGGGAACGCAACAGAGATCTGATTGTGCATCGGGGGGGGGGGGGGGCATTATGTTGATTTTATGATTTATTGCTTTTCGGCAGGTCTCATCGTTTGTCATACATTTCGCTGATTCATAAGATTATTAATGTGCTTATGTCTGTTTCATTATTTGACATAATTAGTTTAAATTTCTCTTCTTTTTGTAGGTTTTGAAGATAAGTTAAGATCATGTTAGGTTTAGAGATCATGCTTAATCTGGGATCATTTAAGTGGGATCATTTCAATAAGAAGTATAAACAGGGGCGTCGCTGGGGGGGGGGGGGTGCGGGATGTCAACCCACCCCCCCCCCCCCCCCCGGCCCCCGCCTCCAAAAATTGCCGTCGGCAAATGTGCGACATCTGAAGGCAAATAAAAACAAAACAAGGAGGATGAAAACAGGGAGAGGAAGGAGGAAAGGGAAAAACAGAAAAGAGAAAGGAGAAGAAAAAGAAAGGAAAAAAAAAGAAAAGGGAAGGGAAAACAAAACAAAAATAGAAAGAAAAGAAGGAATGGAAAAGGAAAGGATAGAAAAAAGAACTGGCCCAGTGCTCCCCCAGTTTTTTAGTACCCCAAAAGTGCCCTTTTTACATCTGAAAAAATGTCCCCTTTCTCTCTGATAAGTGACCTTTTTACTACTAAAAGTGCCCTTTTTCCTTTCTAATAAGTGCCCTTTTCCCTCCTGATAAGTGCCCCTTTTCAAATCTGATAACTGCCTCCTTATCTCTCTAATAAGTGTCCCTTTCTTCTGGTGATAAGTACATTTTTACTTCTGATAGGTGCCCCTTTTCCCTTCTAAATAGTGCCAACTTTCCCCTTCTGTTAAGTGCCCCATTTCAAATCTGATAAGTTCCCCCTTTCCTATCTAATATGTGCCCTTTTCCTCTTCTTATAAGTGCCCCATTCCATCTCTGATGAGCGCCCTTTCCTCTTCGGATAAATGCCCCTATTACCTATATTTCCCACTGTTTCTTACAAAAAGAGCCATATTTGACGTCAAATAATCGATGCTGCTTTATGTAGTAACAGGTACACATAATTACTACAATGTACGGCAGTGGAGCGGGAGGCAAGAGGGGCATAATGCCTATCCCCCCCCCCCCCCCCCCCCTGCAGCAAAGGATTTCTTATTCCGCTCGCTCGAATATGCCCATAATTTACACCAATTAAGGGCAATATTTTCTGAAAATCTCCCCCAAACTCGCTCGCTATGCTCGCTAGCTCTTATAGTATACAATGAAATCAAGCAGATCGCATAAAGTATGTTGATATCGATGTAATCCTAAAGAATAACGACAGGGATAATGTATGAATTAAAAGACAATTCGACATTCCCCCAATTAATTTCCTGCTGTGATTTTCATTATATCGCTATAAATAATTATCAACCAAAGAAATTCAGCAATTGCTCGCTCGCTTCGCTCGCTTGCATATGAGTCATTAGACCATCACACACAACTGCTAACTGGGGAAGCTGAAGCAGTGTCCAGAACCACAATAAAAACGAGGAAGATGATGTTTGCGTATATCAGTTATGTTAATTGGACTGTAGGGTAATACCAATGTCACAAAAATGGTCCCTTTTTGTTTTATGTTCACCCCTTGTAGGTGCCCCCCTTTTGGCTGGTTCCCCACACTTTGAAAGACGCTCCGCCGCCCCTGCCGGGGATACTGGAGGATTTGTACCCATCTAAATTTTCCATTCTGCCAGTAAAGATAATTTGCGACCTTGCCTAAATTACAAATAATCATGTTACAGAAGTTTCTTATATCGCAGTGCTGTCTAACCAATGTTTGAAAGCCGGTTATTTCTCATGATCTCATCATAAACATGGCAGATATTTGCCAAATATAATTTAGTCAGCAGGGGCATAAGACGAGAAAATTCTAATTTGTCTTGAGAACTAGAGGGGCGTTATCATAATTCAAAGCCGAAAATACGTTTTGAAACCTTAAACGCTTCCGTACAATGATGATGAAAGTTATATTTAAGTATGCATCTCTATACCAAAATTACCGAGGAGGTACTAGGCAAGCATGCCTATAGTACCTTCTTGACATTACTAACAAAATCCTTAAAATTATTAAAAGAGTTTTCGGCAATATAATGAGACTCGCTAAATAATACACAGATCCCGATTTTATCAGCATTTTCACCGTTTTTTTTTCTAGTTGCTTTTGCATTGAAAATAGTTCATTCTAATTGAGGTGACGAGGGAATAGGGTTTATTACTTAATAAAATACCGGATAACAACATATCAAGGGCTGGAATAATTGAAATGTTTGATTGTTCTGGTCATAAGCATTTAAACTCAATTTTGCCAGGGGATTTGGTCTCTTGCCAATAAGTAAAAAAGCTGACCTTTTTGTTGGTGACAATTAACAAAAGTATTGGTAGTACTGGGGCCCGTTGCACAAAACTTGCTTTAAATCGCATCTCCTAAAAATCAAACACAAGTCCTTAATGTGCACTTGTGATTGGCTGAAAATAAAGTTGCGTTTGATTTTCCTGAGTTGCGTTCAAACGCAAGTTGTCGCAACCGGCCCTGCAGGCAACCGACCCCCTCCCATAACCTGCTCCGCCTCGTAAACCTTGCACCCCTGGTACTTTGCAGGTCGAGTTACAACAACAAAATAGAAACAAAACACCTTGGAACACCTCCAACAAGAAGAAGGAAACTAAAAAGATTCTAAACCCCAGTAACAAACCAGGGTTTAATATTAAAAGGAAGTTGAAATCAGTCAATCTTGAAAACGAACTAGTAAGATAAAATCACTTAGTTTGGAGGCTTTTACAATCAATTTGGAAAGGGAACTGACGGAGAGAAGACCGCCAGCCTGGTACAGAATCATATCTTCACCAGACGTAGGAGACATCAATTTGAAGAAGGAGATGAAGCTAACAGTCTTCTTCATCACTGCAGCGGTCATCTCGACTGTGACTGGTAAGTAAAGAAATACAGGTGATTGGTAAAATATAAAGTATTCCAGGGAGTAGAATTTTATAATTAAACGATAACTAAAGTAAAGAAGGAGAATTTTTTAATGTTATGATTAAAATCAGTAAATCGTGGCATCAAACGTGCATGATAAGGATTAAAACAAACAGACACAAATCACAATCTA